>CM040921.1:24665000-24940000 GCA_023029165.1 Gobiocypris rarus | reverse complement strand
CTTTTATTTGACATCCATTTAGCATTACAAAGTAATGATGTTCTGGAATGAGTTTGAATAAACAATAATGAGAGTGTTCTGTTTTGACAGATCCTTTTCCCGCAGATTTTGTGTGACTGGACAGAAACACACTGCAAGGAGATTCAAGCCGACAACATGATAAAGAGTGCATGTGTCTTCACTTCCTTTTATCTGCTTTTGTGCTTTCCAGAGCTGTCTCAATCTCAAACTACATTCACACTGATTTAGTCCACACTGAAGTGAAGTCTGAGCAGCTAAACATCTCTCTATACTTTATTTCTTGAACACGTATTGACTTTTTCCTCTTCTTTTTCTTGGCACCTGGTACAGTATTAACTTGGTACAAAGGTAAAGTAACAGTACCTTTTAAGGAGATTAAAATATGTATTTCTTTATACATTCAGTACTATATACTGTATATACAGAATGTATTAAACCTTTTAATCCTGTATTTAAAATCTGAAAATAAAGAAATGTTATTTTAATCAGGATTTAGAAAAAAAAACTGAAAATAGAGAAAAGTTATGATGTAAAATGATTTGAGCTATTTTAAATTCCTCAGTATTGTTTATTTCATCCTTTGAAGCTTATTTATTTTTTCCATGTTTTATTTTATGAAAAACTTCATGCAGTTTGAAGCAAAAGAGGGACAAGTACTAAGAAAATCTTCCACAATTAAATTAAATTAAAATTAAACTCACAATAAAATACATTTTTAAAGAAATAAATGAATGTGCCCTCATATTCTTTAATCAAAATGATCTTGCAGTGACATCTCTTCTCTGATGATGTCTTTTTCAGCGTGAGGGCGGGACAACCTGTCACTCACATGACATCACAGCTACATTTTTTTTCTTGTTTGAGATGCCGTTTTACTAAAATATATATACTTGAGTACTGTACTTAAGTACACTTTTTGAGTATCTGTACTTTGCTTGAGTATTATTTTTCTGGAAACGTATTACTTTAACTTAATTACTCGTATTACTCATACTTTTTACTCCACTACATTTCTAACAAGGTCCTCAAAGTCGAAAGTCATTTCTTTAGCAGCTTTGAAACTTTTTAAAGGTTTTTTTTTTTTTTTTGCAGACAGCCTAATCACTCTTGTAGGATCATGTGAAGTTTCCTGACATTTTTTGAACACTGGTCAGTTAATAGCAAAATAGAAGAAGACTTTTCCTCGGCATGGTGTGTGCACCCATGGCCATACACTGTAAAAATCCAACTTATGTTTTGTATGACAAATTCAGCTTTTAAAGTTTTTTTTTAAAGTATTCAACTATTTAACATGAAAAAAGTTGAGATAACTCAAAAATGTTCTGCAGATGGTTGTCTTAAACTTTTAAGTTTTCTCACCTTTTTTTTTTTTTTTACAGTGCTAGAAAGTGTTTCAGTTTTCAGTTGGAAAATGTTAAAGATTAGTTTAGTGGGCATACACTCAATGCATGTTTTATTAAATGTTCAAATATGTAAATGTCTGGGAGAATATCGGATGTGTATCAGAGTATAGGGTCCGTGCATTCGGCCTTAAAGTGACAGCAGCTTTGTAAAGAGCTTTGTAACTTTTATACAAGTATTGAAATGAGTTTAAGGTAGTCGTTTGATAGCATGTCAGATGGAGCTTCATGACTGGCTTAAACCATGATGGCATAATGTGCATTTATACAACAATGCAACAATAATAAAATAATGCATTGACATAAAAAGGAAATTTACTTTTGATACTTAAGTACTTTTAAAAGCAAATACTTCTGTACTTTTACTTAAGTAAAAATCTGTTTTTAGAACTTTCACTTGTAACGGTGTAATATTTGACCAGTAGTACTTTTACTCAAGTAATAGAGTTGTAAACTTTGTCCACCTCGTATATAAGTCATATTAGGGAAGGAAAGACTATCGAAATGTCCTTTTAATGCCAACTTTTAAATAATTGATGCTTTAAAAAAATGTTTAAACAAAAATATATAAAGGCTATATATCAAATTGTTGTGCTTATTAATTCAATTATATACAAATCCATTAAATAAAAAGTTCAAAGATTTAAAAGCGTTTTCACTGGTGGTCTCGTGTGTTTGCGTGTGTCTAATATATTCTGTATGCGTATAGTGTGTGTGTGTGTGTGTGTGTGTGTGTGTGTGTGTGTGCGTGTGTGTGGTCCTGGTGAACCTTATGTTATGCGGACAAAATGTCCACACAAAGATGGCAATATCTGAAACCCTTGTCCTTGTGGGGAATTTTTTGGGTAAAAAAAACAAACTTATAAATCATACAAGTGATGTTTTTTGAAAATGTAAAAATGCAGAAAGTTTTAGAATATACAGTTTGTACAGTATAAAAATCATTATATCTGGAAAGTTCCCATAAAACATGGAAATCCATTGTGTGTGTGTGTGGGCATGTTTTTGTGAAATATCAGGACACAAATGTGTATAATGACATGGGTATGACATAGGTATTACAAAAAGAGGGTGAAATATGAGGACGTTCCCCATGTCCTCACTTTTCAAAATGCTTATAAATCACACAGGATGAGGTTTTTTTCACAGAAAGTAAACTGTGCAGTCTCCTGTGATGGGTAGGTTTAGGGGCAGGGGCAGTGTAGGGGGATAGAAAATACGGTTTGTACAGTATAAAATGCATTACGCCTATGGAATGTGTGTGTGTGTGTGTGTGTGTCCTTGTTTATATTACATTGTGGGGACCCATAAGGATAGTAAAACCTGAGATCACCTACTTTATAAAAGGCTTATAAATCTTATAAAGTAAAAATGCAGAATGTTTCCTGTGATGGGTAGGTTTAGAGGCAGGGGCAGTGTAGGGGGATAGAATGTACAGTTTGTACGGTATAAAAACCATTACGTCTATGGAGAGTCCCCACAAAGATAGTGAACCAGACGTGTGTGTGTGTGTGTGTGTGTGTGTGTGTGTGTGTGTGTGTGTGTGTGTGTGTGTGTGTGTGTGTGTGTGTGTGTGTGTGTGTGTGTGTGTGTGTGTGTGTGTGTGTGTGTGTCTAATAGATACCCCACTTAAGTGCCTCCTCTTAATTTGGTAATCTTAGATTTAGTGCACTTGATATCTGCTGACAGACAATGCTCCAATATCCAGGCTCTTGGATTGATACCCTGTCTTAACATTGGCAGTCTCTGTTGTATACTGCAGCCCTGAGGGTCCTCTCTAACCCTGACAAAGTGCCACACGTTATGCACTGCATTATCCGCTTGTGTTTATGTCTCTTTAAGACCCTCAATTGTTTTAGTTTCAGTAATGTTGTTAATGAACCATGGAACGTTGTTGGCATTCTCTCCTTCAATCTATTTTTGAGAACGCACTGACAGATTTATAGGATATCGTGGCCAAACTTTCCACAATACGACAAAGTAAGTGCCTCTAACAAGCTAAAAAGATGCGTATAATGGAAGAAACTCCAAATCATTTACAATGTTTAGTATAAAAAATGTATAATTTCTCCTCTCATTTGAAAGGCCTCCAGTTCATGTCCTAGTTTACCCTTGTTCCACTTTATAGGTCCTGATAATACAGAAGAGAGCAAAAACCGAGCAGAAAGTTTTCTGCTAAAGACTGCACACTCAGCTTGACTCACAGAACGGTTGTAGGTGGAGGGAGAAAGAAAAACAGAAATTGTGGGAAGAATAGTCGCACAAATGACAAGAAACTGGCACATAGTGACAGAAAGAGGTGTATTAGCACCAGCTGCTGGTTAGCGTGCGGGCGCATATGTGCGAGAGAGACTGACAAATCATCTCTCTGGTCTAAATGGCGGAGAGCATGTCTTGTGGTGAGACGCATTGGCAGTATGAGGTCATGGTGGAAGAAAGGCTGACTTTCCTGCATATCCTATTCCTACACTGCATTACAGAGCGCGGCTATGATGAATTATGACACCTCAGTCATCTGCGATTTCCTGTTGTGGTGACCCTAATTTAAGCCATTAACATTTGGATCTCCCAACCAAGAACTCCTCAATGCTTATCCATCTTTTTTTCTTTCATAAATCCGACATTTTCCTCTTATTTTCTGTCTTTTCGTTCGCTCTATGCCCCTTTTGTTCTCTCTTACATCTGAAAGTCAAGCATTTCAGAAGCTGTCAGGTGCGTGAACTTGTCTTTTCATTTCACAATTGATTTCTTATCCATTGAGGCAGACAATTTACCTACCTGTCTTGTCTGAGGCCATTTTAAATGGGCGAATATATTTATGGCAACATGACCGAGCATGTAAAGCATGCAAACTATCATTGCACGGTTCCCTTGTGTATGATGCAGGATGGCTTGCTGCTCCTGTGGGAATGTTTTCAATGAAAAAAGTCTGTTCTTGCCTCTTCTGAAAGAGAAAATTACCTGTTTTCTTATCCGAATTGCATGTTCCCAGGGGAATCGCACATACACACACAAGCTCAGTAGTGCCGCTGTTTATGTTGCGTGATTGTGTTTGAGTAAACTGTGGAGCTGTGAGTGTTGTGCGCCCTTAGCATGCCTCCGGGAACCAACTGAAGTCAGACATAGACTCCGCTCAGACACCCAACACAGTGGCACTTGCACCCAAGCTGACATAAACACACGTGTAAATACAGACAGGACGCCCCCCTGTAAACCCCACCCTTACAAGATAGGTCCTTATAAATAAATCACTCTTTAGCCCTGCCTCACCTGCTTCTGTTTACATCACTGAAATATGCATGACACCTTTATTAACATTTAAGGACGGATGTCAAGCAATTGCACATTATGTCACATACTGTATTATCTAATCCTTGCACCATCATTTGTATAATCAAATTCTTGATGTTGATTTTGTTACCTGTTATTCTTGATAATGATTGAATTTTATGACACTGGGCACAGTGCTTTAAGTTTGTCACAGACATTTTGGAAACAGTAATTATAGCCAACCTGGAATTTTGCATGAAATTGAGGTTTAGATCTACAGGACCAAGTGACTGAAAGGTACAGTGTGTAAGTTTCGCCACTAGAGGTCACATATTCAAAACAAAGGTGTAGCTTGATGACGCGTGAATGAGCGTGGAATCATGGGAGTTGACAGACAGACTCATCAATCATGTTCATGAATGAGCGAATGTGTTTAAGTTTTATTATCATTTCCACTCTTTTTGTTGCATATGTGGGGTAACGCAGTGCTGTTTTACATGGTTAAAACAACTAAATACATTGGAGTGTGTTAAAAGTTATAACGTTACTCTGTGTGTTCGCTCGGTGGCTGGTATGAGAGACTTGTTGCACTTTGCAGTAATCTAGACCGATATTAGAATATCATATTAATATAAACTGGATGACTAAATGGCTATTTCTAAATGACATGAAATTAATTTTTAAATATATTGTATGATGAAGAAAGCACTTTGATTATACTTGACAAAACAGTGTTGTGTCTGAGGTAGGTTAAAAACGTTAATTGCGGTGAATCAAGAAAACAAGATTCAAACAATATGTATGACAATGATCCGTTTTCTGTTGATAAACTAAACAGTTGTTCGCCTGTCTAATAAAATACATACTATATTAAAGAGTCTTTAGTGTTTCCATTGATTCAGAAATCAAGGGTAGCGTGGATATGACGTCATTGACAGGCGACGCAAATTAAAATAGCTGATTTCTCTGGATTTAAACACTGTTGGAAACATTTGGGATGATGTAAGTACACAGGTCAACTAAACATATAACATTGTTCAAGTGGTTTTTGGATATTTTAATCTTAACAATCTTACATATTGTGCCTTTAACGGTTGGAATTCGGCTTCAGGTATGTTCAAGTCTTTGATGTAAAGTCCAACGCAACTCAACTCAGCTCAGTCTCAAGTTCAAGTCTTCATTTTTTGTCTCAGGTACATGTCAAATCCCTTTTCTTAAAAGTTAATATTATTGCATATTATTAAATATATTATTTCTTTTTTTATTCTATTATTTAGCAAAATGTCCACAATTAATCTTGTCTAATAATACTCATAAATTTATCAGTCCAACGCTATTGTCACCGGTGTGTGCAGAAAGCGCATTGCTGTGCTGTACGAAGTCAGGCAGATACATTTCCAAACGTTGTTTAATCTCCAATAAAAGGCAAGGCGGGCAGTAGCACAACACACTTAAACATAACTGAGATCAGACAAAGACAGTGAACAGGAGGAACTTAAATAGCAAATACAAACAATGGCCCCACTTTATATTAGGTGGCCTTAACTACTATGTACTTACATAAAAAAATAAGTACAATGTACTGTGTTCATATTGTATTGCAAAACACCTTTGCTGATATTGAGGTGGGATACGGGTAGGGTTAGGGACAGGTGTGGTGGGATGGGTAAGTTTAAGGGTAGGGTTAGGTGTAAGGGAAGTGTCAACTGTGTAATTACAAATGTAACAACAGAAATTAATTACAGATGTAATTACATGCAGGTATTTTTTAAAATGTAAGTACAATGTAAAAACATGTATGTACACAATAAGTGCAATGTATCAAATTATTAATTAAAATGTTAGTACATAGTAGCTAAGGACACCTAATATAAAGTGGGTCCCTAAACGTGACTGTGACAGCTATCTCCAATTGTGGACCAATTTGCATGTATTCGTACGATTTGTTTAAACTGCAGTGATAGGTAGGTTTAGGGGCCGGGTGAGGGGTAGGTCATCCGTACGAAATCATACAAATTGACTAACTAGTCAAATACGTTCAAATTAGCAAAAATCGTATGAGTAAGGTCGTACACATGCGTACGAATCAGCCACCTCGTACAATACGTACAAATTGCCTTGAGATCGCTCTTTACAACTCAAGGGTGGCGCAGAACCCGATTTCATCAAGTGCAAAATGCTCCTGGATGGTCTTCACTGCGGAACACGTGATCCAGGGGGTGAGTTTGGATCCAGATCCAACTCCTTACACGTTACATATGAGAAGCGTCTTGCTGCAGCCTGTGGTGAACATCCAACCTGGCCCATATCCAAGTGTGACATCAGAAGCCAGATTTTACTGGTCATGTCAATCACAGTATGATTGCCTGATTACCCGTCTCCATCCCCTGGATCTGGATCCATCCTCGCCCCCTAGTCTGGATCTCATGTAACGCAGTGAGGAGCTACTGGACCCCTATGGATTAACATCTCTGTTGCTCCTGGAACAACATCCTGGAACAATCAACCAATCAGATTTCGAAGGACAAGTTTACAGTGTACATCAAGTTTAGGCTTACAACAAGGGTTATGTGCTATGTTGACCCATGAAAAAATTATTATTTCAGTAAATTACAATTAAATTATTTAATCATTTGTGGTGAAAATATGTTTTCCTTGTAGAAAGGAAAATAAAAAATATATTATACATTTCCTAGTAACTTTACATCTCATTCGTTGTAAAGAAGAATGGCTCTGGAACTCTAGCATGCGGCAGCAAGAATTTTTTTTTTTGCCAAACCAAATAAGAGGGGCAAACAAAGTCATAGATGTGTCACAGTGTTCTTGAGTAAACCTCTTGTATTTCTGCCCAAAGAGACACACTTTGGAGAAACTCCCAGTCTACAATTTGAGGGGGAATACAGATATTCATCAAACCTGTCTGGGGAAATTCCCTTGGACCCAATGCATCCACGCCTGAAGATGGGGAACCGAGCGACTCTGATGAGTCAGATAAATCTTCAGGGTCTCTGTGGAACCCTGGGACTTTGGCATGTCAGAACAATAGATACCAATAGAAAATGTGAATTTCAGTGTAGTTTTAACAAGTTATTCCTCAAAAATCAGACCGCATATGTTTTCATGGGATCTAAATTATGCATATTCAAAGCAGTAAATATGCTAAGAAAGTAATCAGATTATTAGTCATTGATAGTTCAGTGGAAAACAACAACATATTTAAATCTTCATGCTTAGGATGATTGATGGCTGGAAGGGAGGAAATAATGGATAGATAAATACACAGTAGAATGGTGGTCTGGATAACAGATGCCCACCACACAGTGGACCAATATTTTCCATGTTCTACCCTGACACCTGTGCCTTAGAATGAATGAGCTGGGATTTAGAGGCTATACAGAGGTGATTCCCAATTTCAGGGCATTGGGTAAATCACAACCTCAACACAATGAGATGCACTGTGCAATGGTTAAGCACTGTTTAGTATTCATTGATGCATAATTTGAAATTATTTGTTTGCATGTACAAGTACAAGATTGTGTGAGCTAGAGGTGGCAAGTGAGACCTGTTGTGTTTCACTAAGATGTGCGTGCCAACCGTCGCCTGGGAGTGAGTGAGTACTCGGTTGTCACTGTGAGAAAGTGAGAGAGGTGGAAGACCAGCTGTGCCACTTAAGTAGGAAAAGATGGACACACTGTTTCATACACATCGTGCTGCATAGAAACGATAAACAAGTTACACTGGCGTCGTACACTTGTTAAGTTTGCATTTAATTAGCTATTGCTGCCATTAGTTGTATTGGCAAGATGACTTAACACTGATTAGGCATACAAAACAAACATAGGCAAACATAGTTCTATATGTTACAGGTAAAAATAATAACTTCACCCAAGATTTACACCGATTAGGCATAATATCATAACAGGTGAAGTGAATAACACAGATTATCTCTTTATCACTTTCACCTGTTAGTGGGTGGGATATATTAGGCAGCAAGTAAACATTTTATCATCAAAGTTAATGTGTTAGATGCAGGAAAAATGGGCAAGCGTAAGGATTTGAGCGAGTTTGACAAGGGCCAAATTGTGATGTCTAGATGACTGGGTCAGAGCAACTCCAAAACTGCAGCTCTTGTGGGGTGTTCCCAGTCTGCAGTGGTCAGTATCTATCAAAAGTGGTCCAAAGAAGGAACAGTGGTGAACCGGCGACATGGTCATGGGCGGCCAAGGCTCATTGATGCACGTGGGGAGTGAAGGCTGGCCGATCAAACAGTCAGAATACACATCTGCTAAATACATAAATGTAAATCGAAAGCACCAACAGTGAGCATCAGAACTGGACCACAGAGAAATGGAAGAAGGTGGCCTGCCATCCAAGTGGACGTTACTCTGATACATACCACCTGCATTGTTGCAGACCATATACACCCTGCCACAAAGCAAAAAATGGTTCAGGAATGGTTAGAGGAGCACAACAACGAGTTTGAGGTGTTGACTTGGCCTCCAAATTCCCCAGATCTCAATCCAATCGAGCATCTGTGGGATGTGCTGAACAAACAAGTCCGATCCAGGATCTGCTGCTAACATCTTGGTGCCAAATACCATAGCACACCTTCAGGGGTCTAGTGGAGTCCATGCCATTTCCAGCAAATATATATATATATATATATATATATATATATATATATATATATATATATATATATATATATATATATATAGATAGATAGATAGATAGATAGATAGATAGATAGATAGATAGATAGATAGATAGATAGATAGATAGATAGATAGATAGATAGATAGATAGATAGATAGATAGATAGATAGATAGATAGATAGATAGATAGATAGATAGATAGATAGATAGATAGATAGATAGATAGATAGATATAAAATTAGGAATTAACTAATAAGTTCTAAAAAGTGTTGACATTGTCAACGGCTAATGTGTAAAAGAAGGACCGTCTACAACCTATTGTTTCCTCTAACAGGTCTTTAAGTGTGTGTCCATATGTGTGGGAGGGAGTATTCTTCCACTGAAATATTTATTCAATGTCCACACTTTAGTAAGCTTGTAGTCTAGCTGTGTGAGGTAGTATGCTGTGAGGACAAAAGAAAAGAGAAAAAAGGAATGGAAGTGAGACACACAGGTCATGTAAGAGGAAAGTATGTGTGATCTTTAAGAATAATGCTTGTTTGGGAACCGCAGGAACATGTAGTATGACACTGATTTGCTCTGTGAGGCGGTTTCCCAAAAGCATCAGGTCTATTAAAATTTGATGATTATGTTTCCGCTACAGGAAAAAAGACAGCCGGACTCATATATATGCACGTCAATATAGGCATGGTGGATTTGTGAAAGAAGCATGAAAGTTAAGCTTAATGGAGAATGGCCACTCATATAGCCATAATTTGTTCAAGTGTGCAAAACAAACAATTATAACAGTGTTAATACACTTTGTTCTATTATTATTGCTGTTAATATAATAATAATAATAATAATAATAATAATAATAATAATAATAATAATAACAAGTTATTATAATGTAATTCAACTTATTTTGCTGAATTTTGCAGTCACACACGATTAAACAGCAATATAATCAGTATGTTTTTATATATAAATGACATGTATTATCCGTCATGCGTGTTTGGATTACAATAGGTTTATTCAAAAATGGTGAATATATCCCTCTGCGGTCATCAGGCAGGTCGCACAACTAAACAGCATGAAATATTCATTGAGTATATGCTTAAGAATCTATTAGCTGCATGTGCATGCACATATGTCTGCTCAAGTGTGACGGCAGGTGTAACCTTTTTCTCTGACTCTGTTAAAACACCCACTCAGAGGTCGAGAGATTCAGGGATGGTGTGTGCGGTTACCGTGGCAATGTTTCACACCCCTCTGGAGTTGAATTTAACCCCTGTGGCATGGATTCACACACATGTTTAGGACACTTGCAAAAGGTGTGAACTGGATGTGAGAAGAAATGAGGAAATCATGTGAATGCCCTTAGCTTGATTAATAATTAAATAAAAGAATGATTAAAGTCATGAAATCCAAAGTGACAACTGTTGTTTTTTTTAATGGAATATGGCAGTATTTACACTCTAAAAAAATGCTGGGTTGTTTTAACCCAGTGATTGGGTTAAAAGTTTACTTAAAGGGGTACTTCAGCGGTGGGAAGATGAATCTGTATTTAAACTGGGTCATTAATGTAGTAGAAATGTGAAATTATTATTGAATTTGGTGCCTTCTAGACTGAGAAAACACAGAAAATGTATTTTTGTCTCATGGGGATGAAAGACAACAATTCCCAGAACGCACTGCTTCACTGCCGTACTCTAGGCGTGTCTAGTCAGCTACTGGATTACTGGATCACTTGCCCACAGCGTTCATTTTCTGAAAATCAGTTCAGTTAGAGACACTACAGTTAAAAACTGAACGTGTCTGTTCGATATAATGCGAGTGAGCCGATTGAGAGTCACGGCACAAACGCAGCAGGATCGGATTACATTCATCACATGAGCTGAGGTAATCGCGGGATTCGCGGCTGCTGCTGCATTCACAGCACGTGTTCAGTCTGGCGCGTGTTCGGAAGCTTAACTTTCATAGGAAGTTCATTTTAAAAGTTAAAACACTCACTTTGGTCTCCACCGCTCCGTTTACATGAATCTCCACAGCTCCGCGAGCCGAGTGCTGTGAGTGCGATGTTGAAAACATGTGGAAACAGCGCCCTCTGCTGGCTGTAGTCTTTAGCCTCTGGCCAAAAACTCCTCCGATGACGCAAAATGACGATATTTGCATCATCGGAGGAATTTTTCCAGAAATAAAATACATAATTCTCTTGTCTCAGGGTCATATGAGGGGGGAAAGTACGATAATTTGAATATACTCCTGGGTTTCTACTGATACAAAGCTTAATGCTAATCGCTGAAGTAACCCTTTAAGTCAACCCAATCACTGGGTTAAAACAACTCAATTGCTGGGTTAGTCCATATGTGACCCAACATTGGGTTGTTTTTACCCAGCATTTTTTAGAGTGTACATATAATAAATGATTTATCTTTGCACATAATTATTTATTTTTTTATTCATGTTCCCTCTTTAATCAAAATAACTTCCTCTACCTCTTGCATCTCAAGGGCGGGACAACCTGTCACTCACATGACATCGCAGCAATAGCAAACAACAACAATCCAATCAAGGACAAAATCAGGTCCCGCCTACATTTTCCTGTTTGAGAAGCTCACTCCTCACCCAATTCTGACTTTATATCACGCAATTCTGACTTTATATCTGGTGGTGGTGGAAACAAGCTTCCATCCTATATTTGTCACAATAGAGAAAAAGACTAGTGCTTCATGCCAACTTTAACTATAAATGTGCAGATATCATAATGCATATTGTGTATTTATTTTGCATTACTTTGTACTTCTACAGTATAAAATGCATGCATTTAGCATGATACAAAGACAATAATTATTTTATGAAGACCACATTTTTGGTTTTGCCGGTATGATAGAGCAGTTGGTATCGCATTGTTCATTTTCAATTATCAGGCACTGGAGTATTAACTCACCAAAAGCCACTGAACAATTAACTTCCTTCCTGCCTCCAATAATGAGCACAACAACATGTCCCTAGTGCACTTCTGAGTACAATTCATTAACAACACTCTCTCTCTCTCTCTCTCTCTCTCTCTCTCTCTCTCTCTCTCTCTCTCTCTCTCTCTCTCTCTCTCTCTCTCTCTCTCTCTCTCTCTCTCTCTCTCTCTCTCTCTCTCTCTCTCTCTCTCTCTCTCTCTCTCAAGAGAAAGAAATGGAAAGAGACTGAATCACAGTGGTCGTTATGTGAATTATTTATTCCTTCCTTTTCTGTACCTGTCCTTCATTTCTACCCACTTTTTTCTGCCCTCTCTCTCTCTCTCCCTCTCTCTTGTTATAATACATTTGAATTGACATGTGTAAAGTGGGTTTTGTGTGTATTGAAATCTTGGCTATGTTCTCCTGTACTGTGACATAACTGTCTCAGTGTTATGTCTGTTCACCGAGGTGAATGGAAGGTCAGAGGAAATCGTGTCACAGGGTCAAAGGTTGTGCTAGTTGACAGAGGATGTATGATGATCATAATATTTTCATTTTCAAGAGTATTTGATTAATGTGTTCATATATATTTACGTTATATGGTGTTATACACTGTAAAAAGTGATCTGTTGACTTAACTTAAAAAAGTGAGGAAACTCGTTGCCTTAAAATCATTAAGTAAATAAACTTCATGCTCATTGAAAATTAAATTATGTGAACTTGACAATTCCAAATAACTTAACATTTTTTCAATTATGCATGAAGTTTATTTACTTGATCATTTTAAGCCAAAGGGTTTCCTTACTTTTTTTAAAGTTAAGTGAACTGATCACTTTTTACAGTGTATGAACAAATGAATTTACTTAAATGAAATCATAAAAATCAATCAATGCGTTGTTCCACCCTGTACAATCCACCAGGGATAAGCTGACACAGCAATTCAACCTTTGTCCTCAAAAATCCATTTGCTCAGTCAGATAATGCCCCTGAGGCGAGCATATGTAAACATATTTAACTCATCATAAAACATTTGATAGAAAAGTGCCTGTCAGCAAGAATAGCCGTCCATTAATATTAATAGTAACACATGGAACAATCCACAAGCTTTCATTATGCTTATAAGCTATAATTAGCCCTGACAGGAAGGTTACGATCCTTGTAATTCAGGGTGAAAGATGTAATTCAGCTAAATATGGTTTTTGTGATCCATTATTAAGATAATCATAATGTTGTATTTTATATGTTGTAATATTTTTTGATTAACATGTCCAAAAACCACTAGAACAACGGTATACATTTTGTTGACTTCTGTACTTACAGTATCCCCAAAAAAATTCCTGAGAAATAGGCAATTTTAGTAAAAAAAAATGTCCTCTCTAGTCCTCTCTCTTCTATTCCCTCCCTATTCTAGCTTAGGCTACTCTGAGTAATGTCCAAAACTTGGTATTTAAGGCACTTTTTGCGTTTCTTTGCCTCTTCATGACCGATCGCTTCCTGTACTCCTCGTCGCTTTGGATAAAAGCGTCTGCTAAATGCATAAAAGTAAATGTAAATGTAATATGCAGCTTTTAGGAGTAAAAAAGGTACAAAGATGTCGTTTTAAGGTTACTGCCCCAGTGACAATCTGTTGTACCCCTAAAGGTACAATTTTGACACTCTTTTTATCTCTGTACCCTTTCCATTTGTCTACAATTTTTTTCTCTTACACTGACTGTCAATGATAGCATCACAGTATCATCAGCCATCGCAGTCGTGAGGTGACAAAGAACCCTAAATAAATCAGTGGTGGTAGAAGTTCATAAATCATGTCAGTATAGAAATGAATATATAAGCCGCTTTATGAGTCTGAGGCCAAATATTTCATTCATCTCTGTGCACTGAAGGGACAGAAGAGAGGGAAGATCTCCCTAAAATAAGATTCTTCTGTTCTCAATTTCTTTTCTCCACACATATAGGGTACAACGCACGGTCTAAATGCAGCATGAATTTTATTTTCTCCAAAACAAGGAAGAACAAACACCGCAGCAGCCTGTTTGTCTCTATGCGCGGGGGTGGATTTGTTGCAAAGGATGTGCAAAGTGAGCTCACTTTGACTTGAGATTGGTTTAAGAAAGCAGAATATGTTCTTTTAAAGTACTTACGATGTTTTGAGATGGCAAAAGTAGTTAAAAGGGATTCAATAAAAAAAAATTCTGAAGTAGTTATGAATAACTATATAGTTTTAAACTAATGAAATTTTTTAACATTCAACATTTCTCTTTACAGAAATGATCAATATTAAATTAATATAGACATAAATTTAAATAATTTAAATAAATATTTAGGATACTTTGTAGACCACTGCTCAAATGTTTGGGGTTGCAGTCTTTTTTTGCTCACCAAGGCTTAATTTATTATCAAACAGTAACACAGTAAAAAACAGAATGGTTATGCAATATCTTTAAAATTTAAAATAATTGTTTTCTATTTTAATATATTTTCAGAAGCCATTACAGTCTTAAGTGTCACATGATCTTTCAGAAATCATTCTAATATGCTGCTTAAGAAACATTTCTTCTTACACTCTAAAAAGTGTGGGGTAAAAAACAACCCAACGTTGGGTCAAATATGGACTAATCCAGCAATTGGGTTGTTTTAACCCAGCGATTGGGTTGTTTTAACCCAGCGATTGGGTTGTCTTAAGCAAATATTTAACCGAACCGCAGGGATAAAACAACCCAGCATTTTTAAGAGTGTACTATCAATATGGAAAACAGTTGTTTAATGTTGCTGCTTAATACTTTTTTTTACAGTATTTATTTGAAAGAATACTTTTTGATTGATTTAATGCATCCTTGCTGAGTAAAGTTTTCATTTAAATAATAAAAAAATCTTACATTATATTACATATATATCTAACCTCTGATAAAAATCTTTGAAATGGCCTTGTCTCTAGCTTCCTCTCTCATCACCCCTCTCTCTTTTTGTCTGTTTGTCATTTTTTGTCATCTCTGTGGGAACAGGCAGAGGACAAGAAGCCCTGGAGAGCCTTTGAGATTCACTGAAAAATTAACTCTGTGTGTGGGTCCGTACGATTGCCGGAGTGACACTGAGGATCAGCGTTATGAGGAAATCTGAGTATGTAAGAAACCTCGGTTTGTAATGTAGTGGTCAGGTATTTTCATGTTATTCTGTTTGGCAAGAAACAGGTGAGAATAGCTGCAAACGGGTAGATTGGGTTGGATGGAGGGGTATGGATGAGGACGTGGTAATATTTTAAACTCGATCAATCCTCCGAGTACACCTGTCTCATTAACTGTGGTCTGTGGTAGCCTCTTCTGAATGCATTTCACTCTCTCTGGACAGACCTTGTGTCAGCAAGGTTATTTAGCTGAATACACATCCACTCATCACACTGTAGGAGGGAAACAAACACGCGCACACACTTCTACGCATGTAATCAAAGGTGTAAAGTGCTGAAGTCCAGGAATTCTTTGATAGCACCTGATAAAAGTGAGGAGATCTCTTTGACTTGTCTTACAGTAAAGGCAAAGACTAACCAGAAGGCCTGAGGCCAATTAGACGCAAGCAGTTTGTTTGAACTGTGTTGACTGTCTTTCTTCCCTTCATCACACAATCAACAAACCCCTAGGAGTGAAAGACGCAGCTTCCTGCTTCAGAGGTGCAACTCTACTGCAGAGTGACTGATGGACAGGTCAATGTTTGCAGGCAGACGCAGTGCAGTTTATGATTTTGAGCAGAGGTTATGCATGGAGTGGTTCAGGATACAGGTGCTGTCCTTGGTGCTATTGCTGGCAAATATGTCTGGCCGCTGGTTTGTGGAATTGGTGCAGTCTGTGACTCCATTTATATCTGGTATCAACATTTGTTTCAGATTGCACGCTTGAAATCAGATGACATTTTAAAATGTGTTCACTTCAAGCACATTCAGAGGTCATCATCAACTTCTGGCCACATTGTGCTTCGAGTCTAAATTCTGATTGATTTGCTCACATGTCAACCACTGAGCTTTAAAAGAACAAAAATGTCCAATCTAAAGATTTCATGGGACATCTTCAATATGCCTGTTTGATATGAAAAGAAATGTAAAAAACGAAACTAATAGATTTTTCTTTTTGTCCCATTAAAGGGTTAGTTCACCCAAAAATGAAAATTAGCCGATGATTTACTCACCCTCAAGTCATCCTAGGTGTATATGGCATTGTTCTTTCAGACGAATAAAATGGGAGTTATATTACAAAAGTCCAGGCTAATCCAAGCATTAGAATTGCAGTAATAGTCTTTCTGTTTTTGAAGTCCATACAAAGTGCATCTGTCCGTCAAATAACATGCTCCACGCGGCTCCGGGGTGTTTATAAAGGCCTTCTGAAACGAACCGATGCGTTTGTGTAAGAAAAATATCCATATTTAAAACTTTATCAGGTAAACTCTCGGCCGACCGTCTTCCGTAGAAAAATGTTGAATGTTGAAAGTGAAACTCAAGATGCGTACGTGACGTCATGACGAGCCTGGTCGCGCTAGTTTTTCTTTCGGCAGGGGGACTTTCAACAATTTTTCCATAGATTGAACAGGAAGCGGTCAGCCGAAAGTTTACATGATAAAGTTTTAAATGGGGATACTTTTCTTACACAAATGCATCGGTTCGTTTCAGAAGGCCTTTATTAACACCCCGGAGCCCGGCAGATGCACTTTTTATGGACTTCAAAAACAGAACAACTATTACTGCAATTCTAATGCTTGGATTAGTCTGGAATTTTGTAATATAACTCTGATTCTATTCGTCTAAAAAGGAGAATGTCATATACACCTATGATGACTTGAGGGTGAGTAAATCATGGGCTAATTTTCATTTTTGGGTGAACTATCCCTTTATGGTCACAATAATATATTAATAAATACAATACACAATTTTAGATGAGTGTATGAAAAGTATTGTTTTAATACCTTTTATTGAAACACCCTGTAAATCAGTCATGAAATCCAAGATCTTTCCTTCAAAATATGATCACAACACAAGTGGCCACACGAGACACATCTGATATGTAACTACCAGGTTTAAATGCTGATGGGCCAGAGCTGACCACTCTGTGATCCCGATAACCCGAGGCCAAACATAATACCAGGCATAAATAGGGCCTACGCTGTTGCCCTGTGGTTTGCGGTGCTCTGGTTCAGCACACAGGCCGCAGGAGAGGTCCACGGTGCCGGGCAGGTTTGTGGGTCTGGAGCTGCAGTTAAAGCTGCTGATGGCGAAGGCCGACACAGCTCCCTTTGTGCTGAAGCACAGGCCTGAAAGCGCTGCGTCGGGTCTTTACCCACAGCCCACCGAGACATGCCTCCCGATCACCTGAGCCATGAGCTGCCTCCCTCAGCGATTCACACTCACATACACGCGCACACACCATTTGACCGCACCCCAACCCCCTCACACACACACCCGCTGAGACGGTCATTAGCATGGTCATTAATTGTGGAGTTCCCCTGAGGCTGATAGAAAGAGTGAGTGAGGGAGGGGGCCGAAATGAGAGGAGAACTCCTGTTCGATGTTGGCTGAGGGTGCGTCTGCCAGCCCTTGGGTGGGTTTTGCTCTGTAAGCACTCTTGTGTGTCTTCATGCAGCTGTGTATTAATCTGCTTAGGTTTCTTTCATACAAATATTTTGGATTGTGCATTTTTAATTTGCATACGGACAGTCTTATCACGTTAACGTCTATTTGTGCATAATTAATCACAATGTGTGATTCGTAAATGCGATTGTTTGTTTTCCCATCCTCCGTGTACAAGAGTTTTCTCATGGCGTGAGCATCCAGCGAGCCATAAATCCCAGCTGTTTGTCTCATTTCCGTCTCATTAGAGAGCGGAGACCAAGCGCATGGCTGTGGACCATGAGATTGGTAATTAACACAAGGCCTAACGAAGGCAAAATTAAAAACAACAGCTCTACAAACTCAACCCATCAAGTCGGACCTGCTGACTAGAGAAACAAAACGCTGAGATGTCCAATGAGGCCTGAGACAAACTAACTTGGAGATCTGACTCCACATCCTCTTCATCAAACTCTTCGTTCACTTCAAGTCGCCCATTAGGCACTATGAGCACTAGCTGACTGGATTTAACAACAACTTTGGTCAGCTGTTTATGATGGATTATCTAGGTTCAGGTGATTATGAAAAGAACATATGCAAATAAACAATCACATCGGAACGCTGTGAGAATTAAAGTGCACTCATAATGTCACCTCAGGGAGTTTTAATGTGTTTAATGATGGTGCACTGAAGCATAGTGTGATGAACAGAGAAAGAAATCAAACTGCAGGGGATGTAGAAAGGAAAGGAGTGTGAGGGATGATGAGGGAGAGGAAGAAGCAGAGAGAATTCCTGTTGACCTCTGACCTGCGTAGAGTGACAGGCTCATTTGCGCGTGGCCGAGTGAGCATGTATTGGCTCTGGGAGCATGTGCTCATGTCAGAGTGTTTGTGTGACTGTGGGCTAATTCTCTCTGACACTGGGCAGACTCGGAATGCCATCGCTGTCCCTCTACATTAGCCCCTTCTGATCCTCTTGCCACTCACACACTCAGATTGAAGGAGAGGGGAAGAGAACTAGTTGCTGAACACTGTCTGAAATGACCATCTGGTATAAAATCTCACACGCTGTCTCTCAAAGAGAAATTTACAGTTGGGCGTGTTTAAAATGACACATTTTACTGTGTGCATAAAGTGTACAGTATATACATACATCACTGGAGAACAATACAAATGTTTTACTCACACTAACTACATATTATTTACAATTTATTTATCATTTATTATACTTTATCATTCAGAATTTTTTATGTATAATTTTCAGCACTCATTAGTCTTCAGTGTCACATGATCCTTCATAAATCATTCTAATAAGTGACCCTGGACCACAAAACCAGTCATAAGTCGCACGGGTATATTTGTGGCATTAGCCAAAAATACATTGTATGGGTCAAAATTATAGATTTTTATTTTATGCCAAAAATAATCAGGATTTTAAGTAAAGATCATGTTCCATGAAGATGGGTTGTAATTTTTCTACTGTAAATATATCAAAAATGTATGCATTTCTGAGGACTTCAGTTGGACTTTTTTGCACCCTCAGATTCGAGATTTTCAAATAGTTGTCTCGGCCAAATATTGTTCTATCCTAGCAAACCATACATCAACCAATAACCATATACCAACATGAAATCTCAATTTTAAAAAATTGACCCATATGACTGGTTTTGTGGTCCAGGGTCACAGTGCTCAAGATTAATATTTTTGATGAAAATGGTGATGCATTTTTTTTTTCTTCAGGATCCTTTGATGAATATGTTACAGTAGACCAGGCATTGTATCCTAACATTGTCATTTTTTTATTAGTTAAATGCATACTTGCTGAATAAATGTATCAATGTCTTTTTCAAAACTACAGTAGTGTAGTTATGACAGTGGTTCTTTGTGGTGGAAATGATGCACTAAATAAGAGGGAAAAAATCAATAAAAAAACAATCTAAAAAAATAAATAGATAGTTTATTTTTAGATAGTTTTAAACATTTATATGATGGATTTTTATCATATAAGATTAAAAAGACTGTTTGGGACAATTTTTTTCCCTCCGTAAATTGAACAAAAAAGTAGCAAAATCAAGGCATAATAAGGCAGTTTTAACGTGATCTTAAAATTGGAACTCACATCAAGATATTGTGCCATGCAGTTACATACAGACAAAACTCCCATTAAGCATGCACACACACACACACACACACACACACACAGAGAGAGAGAGAGAGAGAGAGAGAGAGAGAGTTATGTGGTATTTTATTTTGATTCCCACATCTGAATGTATTGTGGACTTAAAATAAGGTTTTTCTGAGGTTTAAAGCGCACCCGAATAAATCTTTTTAGATGTCCTGAAATTCAAATTTCACATGATTTCTCAGTTGCCGCTCATGGGCCTAAAAACCTTCAGGAGGAAATATGTACATCACAGGATTAAGCTTTGAGGTCTTCCCCTCCATCATGCTTCTAAACACACACAAACATGCCCGTAGAAGCAGAAGATTATATCCAAATAACAAGAGCATGCTGTCTTGGCTTGCTAAAAGGATTTCAAGCATGTCTGGGATAGAGGTAAAGCTGTGTGGAGTCGGTGACAAGACATTCTGTTGGAAGTTGCCTCTAATAAATGCTTTTGTTTCTTCTGCTTTACTGATTAATTTTTTTATTTTCACAGCTCGGTTCTTGCATCACGCCTCATAATGCCTCTCAAATGTAATGTTCAGAGCTACTAGACTTGTTATGGTACACACATACACACACACACACACACAGGGATTTGAGCTAGACTATAGTGGACACAGGACAGGATCAGCTGGTGACATTATTAACCAGTAGGGGCTATCATGCTGCTCCCCTGGATTTCTATAAGCCTGAGCAGAAGTGTGTGTGTGTGTGTGTGTGTGTGTGTGTGTGTGTGTGTGTGTGTGTGTGTGTGTGTGTGTGTGTGTGTGTGTGTGTGTGTGTGTGTGTGTGTGTGTGTGTGTGTGTGTGTGTGTGTGTGTGTGTGTGTGTGTGTGTGTGTGTGTGTGGGCATGTTTTTGTGAAATATCAGGACACAAATGTGTATAATGACATGGGTATGACATAGGTATTACAAAGAGGGTGAAATATGAGGACGTTCCCCATGTCCTCACTTTTCAAAATGCTTATAAATCACACAGGATGAGTTTTTCACAGAAAGTAAACTGTGCAGTCTCCTGTGATGGGTAGGTGTGTAGGCAGTGTAGGGGATAGAAAATACGGTTTGTACAGTATAAAATGCATTACGCCTATGGAATGTCCCCACATTTCACAAAAACAACGTGTGTGTGTGTGTGTGTGTGTGTGTGTGTGTGTGTGTGTGTGTGTGTGTGTGTGTGTGTGTGTGTGCATGTTTTTGTGAAATATCAGGACACAAATGTGTGTGTGTGTGTGTGTGTGTGTGGGGGCATGTTTTGTGAAATATCAGGACACAAATGTGTGTTTGTGTGTGTGTGTGGCATGTTTTTGTGAAATATCAGGACACAAATGTGTGTGTGTGTGCGTGTGTGTGTGTGGGGGCATGTTTTTGTGAAATATCAGGACACGTGTGTGCGTGCGTGCGTGCGTGCGTGCGTGTGTGTGCATGTTTTTGTGAAATATCAGGACACAAATGTGTGTGTGTGTGTGTGTGTGGGGGCATGTTTTTGTGAAATATCAGGACACAAATGTGTGTGTGTGTGTGTGTGTGTGTGTGTGTGTGTGTGTGTGTGTGTGTGTGTGTGTGTGTGTGTGTGTGTGTGTGTGTGTGTGTGTGTGTGTGTGGGCATGTTTTGTGAAATATCAGGACACAAATGTGTGTGTGTGTGTGTGTGCGTGCGTGCGTGCGTGCGTGTGTGAACTGCATACGATATCTCAAAACACATAAGGGTAAATTTACTAAACAGTTGAAGGACTTTTGCAAACAGTTACAGAGTTATAATAATTTTAAATGTAGTTTTTATTTGTATTTAATTTTCAATGTGCTATTATTTATTTTCTTTTTTTTTTTACATTTCTAATTGTTATTGCTAACTAGTGTTATTTTAGTATTTTAGCTAACTAGTCAGTTTTAGAAGAGTTATGTTTTTCCTTTTATTTTTACTTCAGTTAACAAAAAGGTTTCCGTTTTGTCCTCATAGTTTGAAAGTGTACAACATCCCAACAAGGTAACACAAGGTCTTGGAAATTCTCTGAGGAAAATTCATGACTGCTATGAGTGTAGATGAGGACATGAAGTAAGTAAGATGTTCTGGACTTTGACCACTTGCCATGTTTTTAGCATTTGACAGCCGGGCTTTTTTTTCTTCTTCTTTTTGCAGTAGAGTGGCAGCGAGATGGGTGAATGAAAAAGTGGAAAAGAGAGGGGAAGGGGGGATGACGTTAAGCGAGGTGGCCCTCGACGTGGACGCAATGGCCATCAAACTCAAAGCCAACCTGGTTATTGAAGAGAGGGAGAAAGTGAGGTTAAATAATTGATAGTAAGTATTTCAATAGGCTGCACCCGTCTTTTCTAATGAAGGAAGTGCCAGTCAAGTGGGACCTCAGTGCCGTTTTAGGGGGGCCAGGAACGCCGTGGAATAGGGGTGTGCATTTATGTATGAGCAAATGAGAGGAAAAAATGAGAGCAGAATGTCGGTACATAATACATGTCGGTGTAAGGTGCATGTAAACAGGTTGTGGAAGTGTGTAGTTTAATGTGCAGACAGGACTGTGTCATTCATATGTAAAGAAGCTATATTTCAGATCCACCCTCCGCTCCTTGTCCTTGAAAATCCACCTTTGTGAATTGTCCCGAACATAACCAGAATAAACGTGAACAGATCAAACAAAAAAAGAAAAAAGTAGCAGTTAAAAATGGAGGAAAACACTAAGGAAAAAAAATGCAAGAGTGGCAAATCTCAAGGGAACATCATGTCCAGAACATTCTTCCAGGACATCCCCACCCCAGTGCTTGTGATAGCAGTCTAATGGTCCAAAGTGTTCGCACTAGACATTCACAGCCTGTCAGAAGTGGAGGACAGGTGAGTTGAGGTACCGTCATTTAGCTCAATCAGCTGTGGCTGATATTAATGAGATCTCATGATGTTGCTGCCCATGACATTAAAAATGAGTTTATTTAAATTGCTGATGCTTTACAACAGATTTCATCAAAATACTCACATAAACTACAGATCGTGTCATGTGAACATGACATATCCTCCAAGAGAAAAACAAATATCACAGGAAACATTTTATTGAAAAAAGAGGCAAAAACACACACTTACAGTACATAGAGAAGTGGCCTGCCTGAGTGATTAATTTTTCATAGTGGTAAGTAGGAACCCACTAGTGGCATTTCAGAGCTCTTTAAAGCCTCTGGCTATTGCATGTCAACACATGAGAAATGCACTAACTGCCACCTAGGGAATGGAAAAAGAAAAAAAAATGTTTTGATGAGCAAAACATTTAATTATCTGAATATTTATCTTACTAGCACTTAACTAACTGATTTACCTGATATGACAATTTACAATTATTATAATTTTTTTCATTTAATTAACTGAGATTGTGATTTAAATTTTTTTTTTAATAAACAGAAAGAATAAAGTGAGTGCTTGAAACCTACAGAAACCAACTTACAATATTCTCAAAGAGAGTCTTAAAAGATAGTTGTTAATTTCCTTTTTTATACCCCTCATCTCTCTCTCTCTCTCTCTCTCTCTCTCTCTCTCTCTCTCTCTCTCTCTCTCTCTCTCTCTCTCTCTCTCTCTCTCTCGCTCGCTCGCTCGCTCTCTGATTTAAGGGGATGTTTACTGGCATGCAAACCCCAACTTTTCCCTCTCTCACACACATGGATGGCAAAAAAAAATTGTGAATAAGACAAAGATTATTGGAGTGTGTCATCCTTTCCAGTTTTGTTTACCCTACAGATTACAAAATTATAATGACTACAATTTTAGAACTCAAATAAATAACAGTAAACATTTAAACCAACATTCAAAACCAGAAATATAGCCTTTGTAACCACTAAAAACCATGCAACAACTAGCTCAGTTCTGGTAATTCTTGAAATTTTTAATCAAATCGCTATTTCGGGCTCTCTCTTTCTGTCCCTCCATCTGGTTTGCTTAATACACTGTGATTTTGGCCCTCATAATTTATACATCCTCTCTTCTCTCTACACACGTTTCCATCACCCTGTTTTTATGCCCATTTTGAAGTATCGCATAAGAAGCGAGTGATGGAAATGGCAAATTTTGAAAAAGAAATCCCTTAATTCGCAAAAAAGTTTTTACGCTCATTTGAGGTGGTTTTTAACCTGATGCGAAAAAGAGTATAAAAGAGGAAAAGAGGCATTGAGTAGTACTAATATATCCAACTCTCTGGGTTTGTAGGCCTCTGAATAACATCCTATAACATTAACGCTTGCTTGATTGATTGGTTGATTGATTGATTGATTGATTGATTGATTGATTGATTGATTGATTGATTGATTGATCGATCGATCGATCGATTGATCGATTGATTGATTGATTGATTGACGAACAAAGCTTTCGACTTTTCCTCTTTCATCCAGATCCCTCTCTTCTCCTTACACTATCTGTTTATTTCTCTCTCACTAAGCTGATGAAAAAACTTTTTAGAATCTCTTTTAGAGTTACCCATCCACTCCCCCCATTACTTCTTAACACATCCTCTCCAATGTCATCTCTAGACTTCAATATCACTACACACATGCACACATCTATCATCTCTATAGTGCTTTGAGTGTGATTGACAGGTCTTTTTTGGGGGTCTGGGGGTTTGCTGGTTTGAATCCCAAAGCTTTGGTCTTCAGTGGTCCTTCCTGATCTGGTTCTCATCCGGTTCTTAGTTTGAGTGGAAGGGATTTCCACTTCTCTTGTCATCCATAGAGAGACTGGGAAGTTTTTATTTCTCTCTCTCTCTCTCTCTCTCTCTCTCTCTCTCTCTCTCTCTCTCTCTCTCTCTCTCTCTCTCTCTCTCTCTCTCTCTCGCTCTCGCTCTCTCTCTCCCTCTTTTTCCTATCAAGGGATTTACAGCCTCTGAAAGGATACAGAAAGCTGTTGCTGGATCACACCTGTTCCAGACTTAAAATCGCACATCGGTAGTCACCCTTCCACCTTCACAAATGCAAGAGTTTGTAAACCATCATCTATGACACAAGCTGCTGGTTTGTTATCTGTAGGCATTCTCGTTTTCACATTATTAAAGAATAGTTAGAATTTCGCTACATGTCAGCATGCACTCTCTTTCGCACCATCCCTAATGGACAATGTAGGGATAAGTAATTAATCAAGCGATTAGCGATTTTAATTAATTTATATGGTTTGTTCTCTCACGGCTCCTTGTTGGTCAAATGGCTTATCTTTGGTTTGATTATATTATTATTATTATTATAAACGTGTATTATAATGACACCCAGAGACATTGCTGCCAAAACAACAGTAAATTCCAGCAATCAGTCTTTTTTTATTGGCACCAATGAAAAAAGCACAACTAGTTAAAAAAGGTTTGTAGCACAAATAGTTTTAACATTTACTGCATTTGTTATTCTATAGCTACTAATGAGTTGAATGTCAACACATTCATTGAAAGTGTCTTTTTTTAAAAGTTGCACTGAAAATCTGCTCAAAAATTTGGGACTATTTTGTAATCTCCCACACTTTACTATACTGTACAAATTCTCATCCCGCCTGTATTGTCTTTAAGGACAGGATATTGGCTAAAGTGCAGGAAGTGACTGCAAGAGGGTGAAACATCTGAGAAGTAGTGTGTGTGCGTGTGTGTGTGGACTGGTAATCCCTACGGTATGGGGACAAAATGTCCCCACAAAGATGACAATATCCAAAATCCTTGTCCTTGTGGGGACATTTTTTGGTCCCCATGAGTAAAACATCTTATAAATCACACTAAGTGATGTTTTTTGAAAATGTAAAAATGCAGCATGTCTCCTGTGATGGGTAGGTTTAGGGACAGGGGCAGTGTAGGGGGATAGAAAATATGGTTTGTACAGTATAAAATGCATTATGGAATGTCCCCATAAAACATGGAAACACAACATTGTGTGTGCGCACGTGTGTGTGTGTGTGTGTGTGTGTGTGTGTGTGTGTGTGTGTGTGTGTGAGAGGACTGCTACATCAATAAGTGCCTCCTGTCTTGACCCTTTGCCTCGTTTGCCTTCAGCCATAGAGGAAGCGACAGTATAGATCAGGGCTTGGGACAGGGGCCGTATAGTGTGTGTTTGTCTGTGTGTGTGTGGTGGCAGAGTATAGACTAAAGTGTGGAGAAGGGCCCATCTGTCTTTTTAAGGATTGATCAAGATCAGAATCAATCAGGAAATGATTGAACAAGTGCAGAGGACAAACCGGTTCAAAAATAGATTACTGGTAGAACAGGGGCAGCCATGCACACTTTACCCTGGTCCACCAGTCCCCTAACAGGTCAAGTTCCACATCTAAATAACGGTTGGAGGAAAATTATCTGAGATATGAGTAGTACCCTGTCCACTCAAGAGATTAAAATAGACAGTGCTCTCTTTAAACTCTCTAAAAGCTGCCTTCTTCATGACCCAATCACCTTTGTTTGACCTTCCAGTTTTAGAGCAAACTGTGCCATTGACAAAACAAGCGAACTATCATTCACCAGTGTCAATGATAGACTGCAGGGCAAGTGAGAAAGCAAACAAATGGATGAACAGATAGATAGAGAGTGTAGCAGTGAGACTCTGGAGGCCTCGGGACTATTCGCTCCAGTAGGAAGATAAATCGTGGTGCTGGTAAACTCCATGAGTTGCTTATGCACTGCCATGGATCTTCATCTTGACCTTTGAACTATAGGAAAAAATTACAACAATTAAAAGTCCATTGTAGTTGTTGTTCCTGCAGACTGCAGAGGCAAATGTGTGCGTTTTATGTATATTGTTTGGAATGCATATTATTAGTTGGTTACACTTTACAATAAGGTTCTGTTTGTTACATTAGTTAACATGAAATAATCTAATGTTAACTAATGGCACCTTATTGTAAAGTGTTATGTTCAGCCAGTAAACCACTTTGAGGAAGAATCGTAAGATAGAAATTGTATTTAATTGTTAAACTTAATTCATTCATTCATTCATCCATTTATTCCTTAGAGATAAACTGACATGCAAAATATAATATTTTATGCTTTGCAGTTCATAGAATCATAGAAGTAATTTGAATTGATATCCAGAACTGGTATTCTGCCCAAACAAAGATAGTAGAAGCTAGTAAGTGCAATTGAATTTCTTCGTTTATTTATTTATTTTTTTTTAGAATAATACTTTTATTTCATTAATTTATTTCCATAAATATATAATATAATAATGTATTTATACTATTAAAAAAGGACAGACAAACCAAAATGTATTCAGACACTTTCAACATTTTCTCACATTATCATAGTTTATTCGCTATAGTTTCAAAAATGGTAATAAAATGTGTCAGAACAAATTAATCTTGATAATGTCAGATAACTTTGGCAGAAAGGTATGTAATAGATTACAATCAACCAATCAGCTGTTAAATTTAAGTACACAATTAGATAATAGCATTTTAGATCAACCAATAACCAAGCAATGCTTCATTTTGTTCAGTCTGTGGTGTAAAAGGTTGCATTAGCAATTAAAGAAAAACACTTAAGCAAAACATGTTCGGGTCAAAGTGTCTGAATAATTTTGGTCCAAAATTTTTATGGTAGTATGAAGAATTTTTGGGTATAATATGTCTGACTTGCATAAATTTACTATATTGTCCTACAACCATTAGTAAAAATTATGTCTGTTATTATGGTTTTTGAATAATTTTTGGTTTGACTGTAGCCTATATATTTATATAAATACATTTACTTTGTTAATTATAAATCAGTATTCCATTTATTTACAGGGAAAATATATATATCTGCTAAAACTATGTTTTTACATTATATGGATGGACACAAAACTAATAGACATGGACTAAAAGCACCATAACTCTAAATTTATTTTATGGGGCTTTGGCAATGACAATGCCTCTCCAAAAACTCCCTTGTGTGTTGATTGTGTATTTGTGAGTGTGGTTGAGTGTTGACTATAGACTGGTGTTTAGAGGAAGTGTCAAGTTCTTCAGTTGTGGGGCAGCAGGAGAGGCCAGCCTGTGGAAGTCTATCTTCTGCACAAAGACGATAAGTTCCCCTTTAACCTCCTTTTCTCCATCCTCAAGTGCTTGACTCTGTCTCACTCTCACACACTCACACCATCCGGATAATCCAGCAGATAGGGTTAACTCAACGCTCATCCTATGTGCATATAGTGAGAAGAGACCAACACACACAGACATGCACACAAATTCAGTAATCCAGGAGAATGGGTTTACACATTCCACACACCCCTTGTCCATCTTCAGGACACACACACTCTCACACACACAAATTTACATAGATAGCGCTTAATTCGGCACAGGCTGCATCGAAGCAGCCAGGCTGTGGAGAATGGCCCTGACTAAGCTGAGAATTTACATGGCTAAGCAAAGTGGTTAACCCCTGGAAGCAGGTCCAGAAAATAGTGTAATGTGATTTCTCTCTTAATGAAATTTATGAAAGGGAGAAGGGAGAGAGAGAGGGAAGGTGGGTGAGAGGCATTTCACTTTGCAGCTTGCCAATAAGGGAAGAGTTACAAAACTTTCGACAGCACAGAAGAACCTCATGCTGGAAATCACTCATACTGATAATAAAAGCTTTGGGTTTATCTAAACTTTTCAAGAGGCAATGATCTTGTGACAGGTTTTGGAAACAGCTACAGCTTTTTTTTTTTGTGTCTGGTCATTTTACAGTTTGAGGAACAGTCTAAGAGAGTTCCAGTGGAAAATCAGAATGATTTACACATGGAAGCCTAGATCTGCTTCAGAGTGATAAAAAAAGCACTTTAGCACGGTTTCACAGACAGGGCTTAAGCCTATAGTCCCAGACTAAAATGCATGTTTTAACTGAAAGCAACTTGCACTGACATTAATTAAAATATCTCACTGTCATTGTTTTGTCTCAAGCACACCAGTAATTTTTTTTTTTTTTTCCTAAGGAACATTTAAAAAAACATATTTAATTGTCCTAATTGAACTAAGGTCTAATCCTGGCTTAATCTAAGCCCTGTCTGCGAAACCATGCCAATATCTCACAAATGATCACAATTTCAACTTTTTTCTCAAAATTTTCATTTATATCTCACAATTGTGACTTTATTTGTGTCTTACAGCAAATGTCTGTCTCTGTAACATGGCTGCTTTAGTAATGAGGGAGCGTTGGATCCAGATGCAGTAGACACTTTTATTTAAAAAACAACAAAAGTAAACCCATGCAGAAAACAGCTTGGGTTATGTATATAACCCTTGTTCCCTGAGAAAGGGAACTCCCACTGCGTCGGAACGACGAATTTGGGGAACGAGTACCCACTAGGCTACACCGAGGGTAGCGCCTGCCCTAGTGTGAAGCCGGAGACCGGGCACAACTAGGACTGGAGCACCCTAGCGCCAGGCGTCGTAGGGAGATGTAGGCTATAAAACCTGATAAAGGTGTGTGGGGTAGCCCACCCAGCCGCCTCGCAGATATCCTGCAAGGGGACCCTAGAAAGGAGGGCCACCGAAGAGGCCATGCCTCTGGTGGAATGAGCCCTCACGGCCATAGGTGAAGGCAAACTGCGCACCTGATAGGCCATGGTTATCGCCTGGACAATCCAGTTACTGATTGTCTGAGTAGACGCAGGCAACCCTTTCTTGGGTGAGCCGAAACACACCAAAAGCTGTTGAGATCTCCTCCACTGTGCAGACTTCACCAAATATACTCTAAGGGCCCTAACCGGGCAGAGTAGGTGAAGTCTCCCTTCTTCCGCCGTCACGTTAGGTGGAGGATGAAATGCCTGCAGAACCAAAGACCTGACCACCCTTGATGGGACCTTAGGCACGTAGCCTGGCCTAGGGTGTAAGATGGCTTTTACTCCACCCGGGGCAAACTCCAGGCAAGTTGGCGTTACCGCCAAGGCCTGGAAATCTCCCACTCTCCTAAGAGAGGTAATGGCGAGGAGAAAAGCCAGCTTAAGGGTCAGGTTCTTCAGTTCAGCCGACTCTAATGGGCCTCAGCCAACCCTCCGAGAACCACTGCCAGATCCCAGGTTGGAACTCTGGACCGAGCCGCAGGCCTCATCCTCCAAACCCTACGGAGGAACTGTACAACCAGCTGGTGCCTACCCAAAGGTCCATCACCCATAGGAGTGTGGAAAGCCGCAATGGCAGCCATGTACACCTTGAGTGTGGACGGGGTTAGACCCGCAGCGAAGCGATCTTGGAGGAACTCCAGCACTGAAGCCACTGGGCAGTTAACTGGGTCCACCTCACGCTCCCGGGGGTGAAATATTGTGCTCGCCGCCTGAGACAGGAGATCCCTCCTCAGAGGAATCCACCACGGATGACCTGCCAGCAGAGCTATGATATCCGAGAACCAAACTCGAGTCGGCCAACGGGGAGCAGAGCAATCGGGGGAAATGCGTACAGACGCAGCCTCGGCCACGTCTGAACCATGGCATCCAACCCCAGTGGGGCTGGATGCGTGAGGGAAAACCACAGTGGGCAGTGGGACGTCTCTCGAGACGCAAACAGGTCCACTTCCACTGGGCCGAACCTCTCGCACATGGCCTCCACCACCTCTGGGTGTAGTCTCCACTCCCCGGGCCTCAGCCCCTGCCTCGACAGGATGTCTGTTTCCTGATTTTGGACCCCCGGGACATACATTGCCCTGATGGACAGCAGTTTCCCTTGGGACCACAGGAGGATTAGATGCCCTCCCTGATGAATGAGGTACGCTACGACAGCCATTGTCTGTCCGTACCAGGACATGTTGGCTGCGGAGGTCCGGGAAAAAGCTCCTGAGAGCTTTGTAGAGCGCCATCATCTCCAGGCAATTTATGTGCCAGGAGGAATGACGGCCCTCCCACGGGCCCCTCGCAAAGCGGCCGTCCATGACCGCGCCCCAACCAGTGAGGGAGGCGTCTGTTGAAACGGATTTCCGGCAACAGGACGCTCCCAACACTGGCCCCTGGGAAAGAAACCAAGGTTTCTTCCATATGACTAGGGAACGAAGGCACCTGCGCGTTACCCTGATCATATGAAAAGGATTCCCTCTGGGGGAAAACCCCTTGGTTTTCAGCCACCACTGGAGGGGTCTCATGTGTAGCAGGCCAAAAGGTATCACGTTGGACGCTGCTGCCATGTGCCCCAGCACTCTCTGAAAGTGCTTCACAGTGATGCTGTGGCCTAGCCTTATTCCTGAGACCATCGCCAGTATGGTCTCGAATCGCGCGGTAGACAAATGTGCCCACATTGTTGTCGAGTCCCATACAATCCCCAGGAACGTAGTCCTCTGGGACGGCGTCAACACACTTTTTTTGTGTTGAGTCTCAGCCCCAACCACTTTATGTGGGCCAGAACGACATCTCGATGCCGAACTGTCATCTCGTACGACTGGGCCAATATGAGCCAGTCGTCGATATAATTCAGCACACGGATGCCCTGAAGTCTCATTGGAGCCAGAGCTGAATCCATGCACTTCGTGAATGTGCGTGGGGAGAGAGCTAGGCCGAAGGGAAGCACTCGATATTGTACGCCGCCTCAAAGCGAACCTCAAGAACTTCCTGTGACACGGAAGGATGGAAATATGGAAGTATGCGTCCTTTAGATCTATCGTGACGAACCAGTCCTCGGACTGGATCTGACTCACGATGATGGGAATAGTGAGCATTTTGAATCTGAACCTCCTCAGAGACCGATTCAAATACCTCAGATCTATAATCGGACGCAACCCTCCATCCTTTTTGGGAACTATAAAGTACCGGCTGTAGAACTTGGACTCCCTCTCCAGCTGAGGAACGCGCTCTCTGGCTTCCTTCGCCAGTAAGGATTTTACTTCTAGTTCCATTACCCGAACCCACTCTGGTACCACTGCGGTCCAGTTCAACCCCCTGAACCCTGGAGGGTGACTGAACTGCAGTCTGTAACCGTTCTCTACAGTACGCAGGACCCATGTAGAAATACTCGGAAGGCACTTCCATGCGCCGAGATAATCTACTAAGGGAACCTCTCGAGGCTGGCGTCGGGTGTTACACGAGCCTCGTCCCCAACCCCCTGAAGCGGCTGACCGGCAGGAAGTAGTTGGGAACGAGTCTCTGTGTGCGGACCATGCGTTCGCGGGAAATCGATGTGGCCCGAAGCGTCATAGATGTCGGGATTACCACATCGATTTCCCCAGAGCGCCACGGAGGAAGCAACCTCGGTTGCCCCTTCGCGGGAGGGACCGCTCTTAGAAGTCCTGCCGCAGCTAGGACTTCTTCCCGGCAGCCTTCGGCGCCTGAAGGACGTTCCTCAGATCGCCCTTAGGAGCGGAAGGCTGTTGGTGAGAACGCCGCCTCTCTTGCCAAGCTCCCGGAGGAGGGGCTCTAGAGGCGACGCTCTCCTGTTGCACCTGCCAGTGCGAGGAGCTGGCAGACGGCTGAGGCTGCCAACCTTACTTGGTGGCTGGAATTCCTGCGTCTCTTGTGGCCAATCGATCTTAAATTTGGCCACCGCTCGAGTCAACACCTCAACCAGCTCCTCATGGGCGGGTGGATGAAGCGTTACACTCCCTGCTTCATCTCCCGCCTCGATGCCCACCTCCTCCGGCTCCTCGGAACCGGAGAGAATGAGCATCGGACCCTCCAACCCGGGGGAAGATGTCGCCAAGCGGGCTTCCACACGGGGAGGAAGATCCTTAGAACTGTCAGAGGAGGATTGGGAAAGTGCCGCAGCAGTCCCAAAACCCTCTGACAAGTCCCGCTGTGAACCCCATAATCTGCGACGCCGAGCCGCCTCAGCGACCGCGGGTCCAGAACCTTGGGGCTCACGAGGCTGGCCGGCCTCATCGAACACGGCCAGCCGAGAGCGGAGCAGCCTGAGTGTCAGCCTCTCACACTGCTCACAAACGGCTCCCTCGAGAGCCGCCTGAGCATGCTGAACACCCAGACACTGCCCACAAAGCAGGTGTGTATCCGAGCCCTAAATGTAGCGGGGACACGGATGCGCACACTGCTTAAACTCTCCTGCTTTCTCCATCACTCACACACTTGCACAACTGGACAGACAACAGTAAATAGACAGACAATACACAGAGAGCGCTATGCTGAAGAGCAATAACTGCCGTCATTATGCACCGGCTCCCCTTTTATACTTCCGGGTATGCAGTCACAGTGACATCATCACGCACGCCAATCGGATTGGAGTAGTGTTTATTCAGACTTCAGATTCGCTGATGCTTATGGAGCATCCCCAAATTCGTCGTTCCGACGCAGTGGGAGTTCCCTCGAAAGGGAACAGCATATTCCAAAAAATTCAGGCAGATAACAGGATATTCCAGAAACGGGATAAACAGAACTAAAACAAGTGTGCATGTAACATCCATTAAGGACAACAACAGAACAAAGAACACAAGAAACAAATGGGTATAAATACACAGGGAACGTGTGTAGGTAATGAGTAGCTATGGTAACTAACATGGTTAACTATGGAAACAAATAAGAGAGTGATAGGCTTCCCCTGAAAACCTAGGCAGCTGACTTGTTGTCTTGTAAGGCAGCGTTTGTGCATGTAGACACCTCACAAAACTGATTTTGGACAGACTTCTAAGGCAGTGTAACAGTTAAATGATCTACAGCAAAATAGAGAGAGAGCTTTGGTGAGAACTAAACAAATATTTCATTACTACAGTAGTAATTTCAAACTGAACAGCAAACGCATCTTTCGGACGCCATCTTTTTTTCCCCAGCTCAACTATCACAGAATGGAACGCACAGGATTGTGGGATATCAAAGGCAGTGAAGGGTACATCTATGCTGCCTTCAAAAATCGATCAGATGAAGGTATCTCAGGAGAGAGGAAGTGAAGCTAACATTAGATTCAGACGTGCCTTGATGCCCTCTTACATTAAAATGTGTCCTTCGAAGGCAGCATTTTCCAGGTTTCGGACGCAGCCATAGAAACAAAGAAAATACGATATAATCACATGAAGATAAACAGCAGAAACAATAGGAACAAGAATACACTTCAAAATAAGACTGCCAAAACACAAGCCAGGAATCGTAACATTTGTGAATTTATATCTCACAATTGCAACTTTATTTCTCATAATAGTCACTTTATTTATGTTATATCTTACAAATCACATCGTGACTTCTCACAAATGCTGATGTCTGTGTTTGTGAGTGTGTGTGTGTGTGTGTATATATATATATAAATATAAATTACTTGTTTTATTTTATCTAGTTTTTTTTTATTTTTTTACTCTAAAGCAGAATATATTCTGAAGCAGAATATCTCAAAAGATTTTTTTTATTTGAAGCAGAAACTACTGAGCCACTAAAAGGACATGGGAATGGAAATAAATATATTTTAATGCTTTTTGTGTTCTTTGCATTTGAACATGCAAACGTTTGTGTTCTTTGCAAGCAAACCGAAAGTTTCTCGGGCGAACACAAAACATTTTGCGAGCGAACTCAAAGTTTCTCAGGGGAGCACAAGACATTTGTGAGAGAATGCAAAAGCATTGACAAATACATTTTCCTCCCATCTCATATTTTTTTAAAGACCCTATAAGGGCTCAGTAAGGGCTCAGGTTTTGGGGCAAAATCAGATTAGGCAAAAATATTTAAATAAACATAAGGGGCAAGGGACAAAACTTTGTGAATGACACGTGTTTTTTTTGTGTGGTTTTTTTTTTGGTAATTGTAAAGTTTTTTCATACACACACCTACTTAGTTTAGTAGAAGTGTTGATTGATTCTTTATGTTATACCGTTTATCTGTGGCTTTCAATAACTTCAAACAGTTTACAATGTTAAAATTCTTTCAATGCAAAACAGCATCTAGCCTGAGGACCTTTGAAAGCAGCCATGAGGTGACAATACATATCTAAGCATGTGATGCTTATTAGTGGACAGAGAGCAGTTTGTTGAGTTATGAGCAACTGTTCAGCTACTCAGCTGTGTTTGTGATGAATATGTAAATATAGCTCTGTGTGTGTGTGTCAGCATGCTATTGTTTGTTTTTCCTGAATGTGTGCGTGAGAGACAGAAGGTGAATGCTGATCTGAGAGGAAATAGGCCCAGAGTCTGCACATTCGCTCAGGTCCAACTCGCTGTTTTTCGGGGCAGGTGCTGAGGTAGACTTCTTCATGAGCAAGTAGACCTCACCTCCACCTCGCACACACACTCATACACACGTTATCCCCCCTCACCCCCAGACCCCGCAGCACTCATCATCACAGTGGCGACGCCAATCGATGTGCCGCGCCCCACTGAGCGTGTCTGCGGCAGGCCGAGCGCAGGGCTCCTCCACAGGGATTGTGGGAAATCTGATTTATGATGCCCGTGGTGCTGCTGACCACAAACTTTAACTCTTATTCCACTGTACTCCCTCTTTGCTTTCCTCTCTCACTCCTTTTCTGTTTGTTCCTCCTGTGTCTCTTTTACCCTAAGTGTGGGTTTCCTGTGTTTCCACAGGCATCTCAAAGTTCCCAAACCGTTTTTATCGGCGAGAATAGTCGCAAAGACTCAGTGAGCATGCAGGCCTACTTACACAATCATGCTCTCGCTTCCCATAGTAACAGGATGTAGGGCAGGTGAGCTTCAAAGAAGTAGAGGAGAGATTGAGAAAGCTTTGCTAAGAGGGATAGAGAGCTGTGAGATGGATGAGGAGAGGGGAGAGATGATACCGTTTCATTGGGATCTGTGGAGGAGATGGAAAAAGAGGTTGAGTTTAAAGAATTGTGGCAGATGTTCATGGACACTTTAATGCTCAGGCTCCTTCCTCTGGTGTTCAGCTCTGCCCTGAAGTTCAACTGGAGACAAAATGAGACAGAAGAAGAAAGAAAAGGTGAGGGTAAAAGGTCATAAATGCATAAAAAAACGACATGATTTTTGTCATGTTTATCCCATCTTAAAGGGATAGTTCACCCAAAAATTAAAAGTTGATGTTTATCTGCTTACCCCCAGGGCATCCAAGATGTAGGTGTGTTTGTTTCTTCAGTAGAACGCAAATGATGATTTTTAACTCCAACCGTTGCTCTGTTCCAGTCCTATAATGCATGTCAACGATTGGAAACGATTGGTTTCTGCAAGAACTCGAACAGTATTTATGTTTTTTTTCAGATCATATCAGACGAATCTCATCTAGTATTCCCCAGAGCCATTACTTTCTGCAAAGAAGGTAAAAAAAAAAACGGCACAATTATAGATATATTCACGTAAATTCCTCATTCGACCGGTCTGCGCAGGCACTAATGAGGAATGTCTCTCTCTCTCTCTCTCTCTCTCTCTCTCTCTCTCTCTCTCTCTCTCTCTCTCTCTCTCTCTCTCTCTCTCTCTCTCTCTCTCTCTCTCTCTCTCTCTCTCTCTCTCTCTCTCTATATATATATATATATATACAGGTCCTTCTCAAAAAATTAGCATATTGTGATAAAAGTTCATTATTTTCCATAATGTAATGATAAAAATTAAACTTGCATTTAAATTTAGATTCATTGCACACCAACTGAAATATTTCAGGTCTTTTATTGTTTTAATACTGATGATTTTGGCTTAGAGCTCATGAAAACCCAAAATTCTCGCAGTCATATGACAAAAAAATTTGCATATTTCATCCGACTAATAAAAGAAAAGTGTTTTTAATACAAAAAAAGTAAACCTTCAAATAATTATGTTCAGTTATGCACTCAATACTTGGTCGGGAATCCTTTTGCAGAAATGACTGCTTCAATGCGGCGTGGCATGGAGGCAATCAGCCTGTGGCACTGCTGAGGTGTTATGGAGGCCCAGGATGCTTTGATAGCGGCCTTAAGCTCATCCAGAGTGTTGGGTCTTGCGTCTCTCAACTTTCTCTTCACAATATCCCACAGATTCTCTATGGGGTTCAGGTCAGGAGAGTTGGCAGGCCAATTGAGCACAGTAATACCATGGTCAGTAAACCATTTACCAGTGGGTTTGGCACTGTGAGCAGGTGCCAGGTCGTGCTGAAAAACGAAATCTTCATCTCCATAAAGCTTTTCAGCAGATGGAAGCATGAAGTGCTCCAAAATCTCCTGATAGCTAGCTACTTTGACCCTGCCCTTGATAAAACACAGTGGACCAACACCACCAGCTGACATGGCACCCCAGACCATCACTGACTGTGGGTACTTGACACTGGACTTCAGGGATTTTGGCATTTCCTTCTCCCCAGTCTTCCTCCAGACTCTGGCACCTTGATTTCCGAATGACATGCAAAATTTGCTTTCATCTGAAAAAAGTACTTTGGACCACTGAGCAACAGTCCAGTGCTGCTTCTCTGTAGCCCAGGTCAGGCTTGACCTGGGCAATGCGGCCCCTGTAGCCCATTTCCTGCACACGCCTGTGCACGGTGGCTCTGGATGTTTCTACTCCAGGCTCAGTCCACTGCTTCCGCAGGTCCCCCAAGGTCTGGAATCGGTCCTTCTCCACAATCTTTCTCAGGGTCCGGTCACCTCTTCGTTGTGCAGCGTTTTTGCCACACTTTTTCCTTCCCACAGACTTCCCACTGAGGTGCCTTGATACAGCACTCTGGGAACAGCCTATTCGTTCAGAAATTCCTTTCTGTGTCTTACCCTCTCGCTTGAGGGTGTCAATGATGGCCTTCTGGACAGCAGTCAGGTCGGTAGTCTTGACTCATGATTGCGGTTAAAGAACCAGGCTGGGAGTTTTTAAAAGCCTCAGGAATCTTTTGCAGGTGTTTAGAGTTAATTAGTTGATTCAAATGATTAGGTTGATAGCTCGTTTAGAGAACCTTTTCATGATATGCTAATTTTTTGAGAATTTTTTCTAAATTTTGGGTTTTCATGATCTGTATGCCAAAATCATCAGTATTAAAACAATAAAAGACCAGAAATATTTCAGTTGATGTGCAATGAATCTAAAATATATGAAAGTTTAATTTTTATCATAACATTATGGAATATAATGAACTTTTATATATATATATATGTTTTATATGTATATATATATATATATATATATATATATATATATATATATATATATATATATATATATATATATATATATATATGATCGAATAAGGTTTTTTGACTTGCTCAACCAACATTAAGGGACAGCACTATATGTTTGAAAATGTCTGAAGTCTGTTTTTATTTTTATAAAATATATTTTTGATCAAATCCCTGAAATACCCTGTGTTATGTATCAACAGAAAACGAATCATTGTTATAAAGCTCAACACGGTTAGTCATATATCGCTTGTTTTCTTGATTCACCTTGCGTAATGTTTTTGTTATGCCTCAGAGACAAAACTATTTTGTCAAGTGGCTAATATATCAGAGAGAGCTTTCTCCATCATACAATATATTTTAAAATTGATTGCATGTCATTTAGCAACACATTTAGTCATCCTGTATTAATTAAGGTTATGAGACTTTATTGTTTAGATTTTATGATTAGTGTTTGTCATAGATGTACATATGTGTAAAAACAAATTGCATGTACCTGCATCAAGAACATACACAAGCACAAACGCACATGTACACTTAGAGACACTGAATACTTAATAAGGACTTATGGGACAGATCCAAACCTTCTCTGTGGGACAGGTTAAATCTTCCACACACATCACAATAAACGCATAAACTCTCAGTATCTCATTTTCTCTCCCTGGTTCTCTTTCTTTATTCTTCCTAGTGTCTCTCTTGTATTGTATCAGCCCCTAGGGTAATTATAGATGAGATGTGGAAATCTGGGTGTATTATTTAGTTCTGTAATACACAAACCAAAAGGGAATGGCAATTATTTTCTCTCAGTCACCTATTCCACAAAAGCCCTCAGAGTAGAGAGTTGTTGGGGCTAAATCAATTACAATATGAAGACCAGCCAATGGTCCCCAGCATGAACATGCTTTAAATGCATATCACATAATGTAAAAATATATTTGATAGGTTAAGGGGTAAAAAATACAATTATCAATCATTTATCAATAATGTATCAGTCAGTTAAACCATAAAGATCTACATTTGGGTAAAATATTAAATCAATACAAAGTTAAACAATATTGTGATGTTTGTGCATTTTGTTTATGTCTGCTTCTTATAGTTTATAATTGCACAATTCTCAGAAATACTTGATTCTGGTCAAACGCTCTGCAATCAAATATGATCGCTAAACTGTGTTCCCACTATAGTTTCATGTCTCTCATCACTTATTAATAAAAAATTTAAAAAAACTTTTCAATGAATGAATAATTAATATTTCATATCCATTTGTTTACTTTTGGTTTAGTAGCCACACTAACCCCCTTCAGTATGAAACAAGACCCCTCTGCATAGTGTTGATTAATTTGCAGTGTTGACTTTATGAACATACATACATGCATGACTGTATATCATCCAGTTCAGAAACCGTAACATAGTTTGAAAGGAGTTTGTAAAGAAGTTGCGACGTCAACCACATAAAAACTTTGCTATAAGACTTTTAGGGTCTTTTTGCACACATGCATGCTTTTTCCTTCATGTACCTTACCTTGACAATATTGTCGATTTTTGGATGGTAGCTATTATGCATTTATTTATGCATATTACCTATCTGCAATAGAGAATCACAGTGATGATGCATTTTTGTAGGCCAAACCAGAAGCTAGCATCACCCTGGGCCATGACTATAACTATTGGATTTTTCAAATGTCTTTTGGATCATTTCAGAGAATAAGCTTTGTGACCAACAAAAACAAGTTTGTGACTTAGACACTTTTTTCCATCATGTTAATCTTCATAAATACATTTTGAAGCCTGACTTTAATGTCACCACCACTGGGCTTCCAACAACTCTTTCAGTCTTTATTAAAAAACAAACAAACAAACAAAAAAACATTTTCCCAGAAAGTCTGATATAGAATAGTTTGCATGAGTTCAAGTGAGTAAGTTGACTTGTTCACGATGATGATGTTTAAAGGCACAGTATGTAACTTTTGCCACTATGGGTTACTTATTCAAAACAAAGGCATAGCTTGATGATGCCGTGAATGAATCATGGGAGTATTTTTTTCATCTTCACAGCCGATGGAAAGGAATCTGACGGACTCATGTTCATAAAAGAGCTGTTCATGAAATAGATAATAAGAGACAGACACTTCTGCTCTTTTCGTTGCTTATGTGGGGTAATGCAGTGCTGTCATACTAAATACATTTGAGTGTGTTGTGTTATAACGTTACGCTGTGTGTTTACTCAGTGACTGGTATGAGAAACTTGAATTTTGCAGTAATCTAGATCGATATTAGAATATCATATTAAACATTCAAATGCATAATTTCTCACTGTGCGGCTGCAGGGATTCATTTGCATTCATGTTGCAAATTAACACACAAGTCAGAAAAGAATCAGTGACACTCAACTCTCTGCGTTAAGTGTGGGCCCATGGGAGAAAAGGTCAAAATAGCTCTATGATTTTATTCATTTTATTCATAGCATGAGCTGCTGAGTAAAAATGGGAAAAAAAGTTTTATGCATATTATAATCTTTAATAACATCATTGTATTTAGAACAAGCTAAATGGTACGGATAGGTCTGCAGGGACGACATGATAATGCTGGTCTGTATTATGAACACACTGTAAAACATCCAGCACTCTATGAGACACATTACATTGACCGATTGAGTGAATGATTGCTGTATCTGCAGGGGGTGCAGACTTCCTACTGTGTGTGTTTATGTCTGCACATACAGTATGAATGGAAATCTATTGGTGTTTCCATTGTGCCAACAAGAGTTTTTTTCTTTTTTATACTGTCAGATTAAATGTTTAGTCTTTAACTTCTATCTGTAATAAGTAATTTGATACAATACGCTTATTGTGTACATGCATGATCTTTAATTGTTCTTACATTTTTTTAAATACTACCTGCATATAATTGTAACGTGTGGCTTTTAGTATGCTCGTTAATGAAGATGCTTCCTGAAGCTTCGGAGCGTTATGAATCAGCGTATCGATCACGTGTCAAACCGCCAAACTGCTGAAATCACGTGACTTTGGCGATCCGAACCGCGGAAAGCTCCCAAGCTTCAGGAAGCTGTGTTTTGAAATCGGCCATCACTATATAAGTCGTTAATTAGTTGTTGTTTTTTTGCGCACAAACACTATTCTCGTCGCTTCATAAAATTATTGTACAACCACTGTAGAGAGATGGACTTTGTAACGACATCTTTAGTACCTTTTAAGTGTATCGAGAGAGGAAATGACATTGGTGTCAATGGAGGCCTTTCTGAGCCATCGGATTTCAACAAAAATATCTTCATTTGTGTTCCGAAAATGAATAAAGGTCTTACGGGTGTCGAACGACATGAGGGTAAGTAATTAATGACAGAATTTTCATTTTTGGGTGAACTAACCTTTAACAAGGACGCTAAAGACATTTTTCTTTAACATCAGTCGATAGCGCCTCTTGAGGTCACGGGCAAGTGTATTTATGTAGAAACCAATGTGAATACATCTAGATTTAAATTTAGAGACAAAAAAAATGACCTATGCATGACCTGTCATTTTACTCTTATCTAAAAATTAGGCGATCTGTACACTATAGAGCGCTAACACTAATTCATACTCGAAGACGGAGGGCGCTCTCTCACAGAAAGTCCAAAACGGATTCGTAGAAGTAATACCCTATCACGTTCCAAAGGCATTCAACGCTGGAGCAGCAGCTGAAGGAAAACAGTCATGACTGATGAAACGTGACGAGAATCATACGACTGCGACAATACATGCTTCATGTGTGTTTTTCAAGCCATCTCAAGGTAGGCTACTTATTGACAATAAAGTATATTATATGAATAATGCAGCGCTAACTGACAGCTTATTAAATGTTTAGTATCTTCTGCTCACCAAGGCTGCATTTATTTAATAAAAAATACAGTAAAAACAGTAATATTATAGTAAAGTGTAATTTACTACTGTGATCAAAGCTGAATTTATCATCATTACTCCAGTCTTCAGTGTCACATGATCCTTCACAAAGTATTCTAAAATGAGGATCGATGATCAGCAAACATTTATGATTATTATCAGTGTTGAAAACAGTTGTGCTGCTTAAAAATGTTGTAGAAACCATGATGCATTTAATTTTTTTGGATTCTTTGATGAATAGAAAGTACGATGAACAGCATTTATTTACATTTAGGCCTATTATCTTTTGTAATATTATAAATATTACTTGTGATCAATTTAATGCATGTCTGATGAACAAAAATAACAAATTTCTCTCTTTTTTAATCTTACCACAAATGTTTGAATAGTTTCATGGTTTCCACAAAAATGAAGCAGCACCATGAGCAGCAAAACTGTTTTCAACACTGATATGTTTCTTGAGCATCAAATCATCATATGAGAATGATTTGTGAAGGATCATGTGACACTGAAGACTGGAGTAATGATGATAAATTCAGCTTTGATCACAGTAATAAATTACACTTTACTATATATTCACATAGAGAACATCTGCTTTACTATAGGATAATATTTTTTTCACTGTATTACGTTTTTTGCTGCATTTTTAATTATATATATATTGATATTGATATTGATATCTTACCAAATTAAAAGCAAGAGATACGATACATAACATCGGTCAATTAGACAAAGGTCAAAACAAAACAAACAACTGGTATTACATCTGACATTTCTGTCCCCCTACGCCCCTGAGCATTACTAACAAAAAAACACACTTGTGTTAATGAGAACTGACAAGGAGTAACTGAAACACATGGCTTAAATTCACAGGGCAAACAAAATAAACTTAATGAGAGACCGGTGGCACTAATGAGAATAATGAGAAACAAAAGAGCACGTAATGAGTAACCAAGGAGACAGAGAGGGAAAACAGTTACACTCTTGAACCACCCAATCCCTTAACCAACCCCTAAACCTAACAATACCATGAAACCTGTCTCTAACTTGTAAGTACATTGTACTTAAGTACAACTTTTTTTATAACCTTTAAAAAAAAATAACAATACTGTCTGGTACAATAATAATAATAATCGTCATTATACTATCCATCTGTTTGTGTATAAACAATCAATTACAAGAGTCAGAGTATCAGATAATGGGGTCATATCAGATGGGATCAAACATTAATTCCTTCCTCATTGATCTGATGTGTATGTAGGAAAAGGAGTACACTGAAACACTCTCTCTCTCTCTCTCTCTCTCTCTCTCTCTCTCTCTCTCTCTCTCTCTCTCTCTCTCTCTCTCTCTCTCTCTCTCTCTCTCTCTCTCTCTCTCTCTCTCTCTCTCTCTCTGTGTAATTCTATATTCTCTCCTAAGAGGCTTATGTTTAATATCATAGATGTGCATTTGATGAGATGGCAAGTTTTGAAATGTAGCTTTGATAGCTATATCAATATCTCATCACTTTTTCATATCATTGACAAAACACTGCGTCTGTATCTGCCCTGCAGACACATAATTTAAAAAGACCATGGCTCATGTTAGAACATTTGTGTCTAGTTGAGATGTTAGTATATTATCATGACATACTTCATGGTTGACTTTTATGACCCTCTTTGTTTATCTTTGACTTATGATGTAAAAAAAGAAAAGAAAATTAAATTTTCTACTCACGTCTACTTTGCTATAACACACAGTAAACATTTGCATTCATCTCCAACCAATCTCACACATTACTCTACACAGTACGGTGCACACAAACACGGAAGCACTCATCCTCATCTTCTTTAACCCATTGGGAATTGTGGGAGATATATTTGTACCCCTTCGCACTTTTTCTTGTCTCTATGCATCTCCATTACAGCGTGTATTTCTGTGGTTTACGTCAACATGGCTATGAAAGGACCGAATCCCTGGCCTGGACAAATATAAACAAGGCACAGGTGAGAATTAAACACCCTAAAAATAAAATGAAATTTTATTAAAATTCAATATTTGTTTTATATATATACCAACATTTTACAATAAGTTCCTTAATATTAGTTAATGCATAAACTTCATTTTAAGGTGTCCTTGTTACAGTGTAATTATATATTTAGGGACTGAGTAATAATAATTAACTATATTTACACACTTAAATATAGTTATACTTTATTTTAAGGTGTCATTATTGCAGTGTAATTGTACAATTAAGTACTAAGTAATAGTAATAAACTACATGTACTTAGTTGCATGTAACTATGCATAATTTACTGTTATTATTATATCAAATCAAATCACCTTTATTTAAATAGCGATTTTTACAAGTCCAGTTGTTTCAAAGCAGCTTCACAGTGTTAACAAGAAAATAATGCAACAGAATTTGATTCGGCTGTACAGCCGCTCTGGTGAAAACGGTGACGTTATCCAGCTAATTTCAATTATCATATAGTGTCAATGCGGGCAGATCGGATCAGTAATATAGTTGAAATGTAGGTGTCCCCAATTGAGCAAGCCAAAAGCCAAAGGCAACGGTGGCAAGGAACCAAAACTCCTTCAGGGCCAGAATGGAGAAAAAAACCTTGGGAGAAACCAGGCTCAGTCGGGGTGCCAGTTCTCCTCTGGCCGACGAACAAACAGTGTGTGATTATAATTCTTGCGATATTACAGGTCAGCAGTCATATTAAATAAACAGATATTCGTGAGATTATTCGAAAGATTAGAGTCGTCGTGCCGGAGACGGGTTTATTGAGGATGTCGTGTCGATGCGGCATTTACAGGGGGAGTTTAATTGACATGCTCTCTGCAGACATTTCAGGGATGCGTTGGTCACTTCCAGGTGCAGGTCCACCGTCTGATCTGGATATGGCCCGGATCCCGCTGACTGCAGTAAACCTCGGGATAAACAGAGAGACTAACATTAGCATAGATGCCATTCTTCTTATGATGTAACGAGTACATTAGGTGTTATGGGAAGTGTTCCCGGTTCCGGCTGACCTAGTTAATGCAGCCTAACAATCATTTAACTGATTTGAATAATATAAATTGATAATGTTCTATGTGTATGCCCATGCCATAGTAAAGAAATGTGTTTTTAGACTAGATTACATACTATACTATAGTAACTAGATGTAAAATGTGTAACAGGGACACTGTCAAATAAAGTGTTACCTTTTAGGTTTAAGATTAGGGTTTGGTTTAGGGTTAGTTGCATGTAGTTATGCATCATTTGTAGTTATTACTACAGTAACTACATGTAACATGGGCAACAAGGACACTAAAATATTACCCAGTGAGCAAAATATTGTTACAGTATTTACTAATCTTTGATAATGTTAGTTAATAATTATTATGAACATATACAACATTTTTATTTTAATACTGTTTAAATTAGCATTAACTAAGATTAATAAATGCTAAGGTAACATTTTATGGTAACACTTTATTTTACAGTGTCATTGTTACATATGTTACATGTACTTACCATAGTAATATAGTAAATTATGCAGAATTACTTGCAACTAACCCTGAACCAAACCCTAATCCTACCGTAACCCTAGGTACATGTTGTTAATTAATATTACTCCGTACTTAAATATATAATTACACTGTAACAATAACACCTTAAAACCCATTTTATTTTAAGGTGATGTAGTTACATGTTATACATACTTACTAGTAATACAGAAAAATATGCATAATTACAAGAAATTAACCCTAAACCAATCCCTAACCCTAAACATAACCCTATACTAAGTTAATTAATATTACTCTGTACTTATTTCTGTAATTAAACTGTAATAGTGTCACCTTAAAATAAACGGTTACACTTTATTTTGAGGTGTCATTGTTACAGCGTAATTATATATTTAAGTACTGAGTAATATTAATTAACAACATGTACTCAGGGTCAGGGTAGAATTAGGATTTGGTTGAGGGTTAGTTTCATGTAATTATGCATAATTTACTGTTATTACTATGGTAAATACATGTAACAGCTAGTTCATATTAATATATCATATTAATAGTTAATAATGTAGTTAATAAATTAAACCTTATTGTAAAGTGTTAAACTAATTTTAACATTTAAATTTCAACAAGATTTAATAATTAACTTTAAAATAAGATAATCTTTTGTTTAAATTTTTTTAATTCTAAATGTACAAAAAAAAGCATGAATAACTATTACTCTTACTAATATTTCTTGCTTTTTTTCTGTGTCACAACCCCCAGCCTGCTTCCTATTTTGCTCCTCTCTCTCTCTCTCTCTCTCTCTCTCTCTCTCTCTCTCTCTCTCTCTCTCTCTCTCTGTCCGTTTCCCGGTGTGTCGGGAGTGTGTAAACGGGTGTCAGTGTGGTTGATTGGGGATTAGAATGGAGGTTTATTCACTGCGGGGAAAGTGATGCGGTGATTAGCGTGGTAGTCGCGGTGCCAGCCGTGTGCTGCTGAATTAGCAGCATGTTTGAATGAGATAAAAGGGCCAGGCTTACCCCCTCCACCCTGACTCCACATAATCCCACTACAGCTGTGAAATGAACAGGCCTCTCCCGGCCAGCCAGGCCTCAACCTGCCTCAGAGCACACTCTCAAACACACGCACACGCTCACACACAGATATTCCCGGTCGAAAGCTCCCTCTCTCTACAGCACCCACGGGACCACCTCCTACGTGCTATTACCTCGACCGTCCATTCTACACTGATAGTAAGGTCATCCAGCAGACTACAACACACAACATTCCATCTCCTTATCAATCATTTCTTTTTTATTTTTATTCCTTTATGTAAAAAAATGTACCTCCCAAGTGGGAATACACTAAAAGCATACATAAACATGGCTGACATAAACTCCCACCATTACCACCAATCAGCTTAGTGACATTTGGACTGGCAAAGATACAGTAGGTAGTATAAATACTGTATATATGTTTATCCCTGGACGTGAAGCAATAGCAAAACTGATGAGTCAACCATTTGAAAGGCAACGATAAAAAGATAATCCACACTACTTTGCCAAAAGCCGTATAAGTCAAATTCAACCTGCATATTTACAAGATTTTCAGTGTAACGCATTCAGTACTTTCAGAAAGTGTTTTGTATACAGAAAATGGCGGTTCAAAACAAGAGTAATTCAGTTCACTGGCCTGATGCTAAAACCTGAAAAACATAATACAAGACGACTTCAAGTTTCTGCTCTATACCTTTTTTTTTGTCAAAACACGTCCCCTCCCCCATTTTCTCTCTGTCTCGCTCACTCTCTTTTCCATATTTAGAGACCCACACATTATTATTTGCCATCTTTATTCTGCTGACTCGGCGGTAAACAAATGAACTGAGATGTACGGCGAACATTATTGGGCAAGATGGCCAATTCTTGCATGGAACCATTAACAAAATGGGCCCCTTCCTTTGTATAATAGTGCTTGCTTTGTCATATGGGAGATTTAATTTTCCACAGTTTAAACATTATTTCCTAAGTTACAAGCAGTTAAAGCAATTAAGAGGAAAAACACACTGATACTTGTATTTGCTTGGGGGAGTCCAAAGCTTCATCTTATATAACTGCTGCTTTCATGATGATATAGAAACTTGAGTTACAATTAAAAATGTTTAAGAAGCACGCTTTACATAAACATTAGTGCAACAGTCTCACATGATTTAAAGGGATAGACGACTCAAAAATAAAAATTCTGTAATCATTTACTCACCCTTATGGCGACACAAAAGAAAACATTTTAAAGAATGTTGGTTACCAAACCGTTTTGGTGACCATTGACTTTCTCTGTATGGATAACAAAAACAAAAAAAAACATTTCTCACAATACCTTTTTGTTTGGAACAACATAGAGGTGAGTAAATGATGCCAGAATGTTCCTTTTTGGGTGAACTATCCCTTTAAAGCTGAAGTGCGTAATTTTTTCAGTGTTAAAATACATTCTTTTGTCAGCTTACAGAGACCCCTGTAAGTCATTCTTTGATTAAGTTCCCCAAAAAGTGTAAATAATATGGCTCTGTTTCATCAAATCACCATCCTGACAACTAATGTCATGAGGTTGTGGCAGAGCTATCAGTTTGTCTCAACCAATCGCAAATGAAATTAGATTTTTGTTTTAGCAATTTGTCACCTTGGATTTATAAGGTTCTGACATTATCTGACATTTTTGTCAAAAATTAGTTATTCACAGATTCTTATTCTGGGACAACTTATTTACATTATGCAATTTTTTTTTCTTTTTTTAAGTGGTGTACATTCTAGGACTTTTTTTTTTTTTTTGAAAACAAAAGGTTCTATCTACAAGGTCAAATGGAATGCAAAATCTTTAAAGCTCAATATCTCAAAAAGAATGTAGAACCTTATAATTCCAAGGTGGCGAATTCCATTTGGTGATGCTAGTGGTGCAGAAATTACACACATTAGCTTTAAAGTAACAAAAAATTATGCTGCATGTATTTGTGTACGCGTGCCTACATTAATAAAGTAATAAAGATACAAATGTCTATTAATGCAGCAGACATGCGGAGTACACAGGGAAATCTGTATGTGCTGAATTCCTATGCACTGAACAAATTTAATTCTCTTTCAGAATGTGTTAGTCCTCTCTCTCTTCCAAGTCTTCATTTGTTCTTCTTGTTATCCGGGTAGACAGAGGAATAAGCAGTTTTCCCTCTGATTCGTTTAGGGAGCATCTGCTAATATCATATTGATGATAATTTTCCTGTAATGCACCATTTGCACTAATTGTGATGCAGGGAGTGAGTAATGTTATCTGACGGCCCCTTGGCTTCCTCACCGCGCCTCACCACTTAATTTCATGATCGGCCCAGAGAAAGGGGATGTGACAAGCTGGTCATAAACAACCATCTCCTCCCCTCTTTTCTCCATCTATCAGGACCTCTTCTGTTGTGAAAGTGTGCTATTTATTTAGGTGCTTTTATTTTAATTCCAGTTACACTTCGACCCCAGCATGCACACACATGTACACACATACAAACTCTCTTTATCTTTATTATTTCTGTAAGTTACATATGTCCAGTCTACTGAGGAATCGAGTCTAGGTCAGGTACAGATTCCTCACCATTAGAGGATGCTCATCTGCACCTGTCCCACTATGACATGCAGGTCTTCAACTCAAGTCTGACCCTTAAAAAGTTGAATGCTTTTGTTGTTGTTGTTGTTTTTTTGTCTTGCTAATCAAGCTATACAGCTCAACCTATTAATAAAAAATACATAAATAAATACATAGATACATACATAAATACATACACACCATTTTTTAAAGTAATTAATACTTTTATTCAACAACATGAATAAAAATTATCAATTTCTAATAATTCACTGCATCACTGTTTCAACAAAAAATTACCAAGCAGTCCAACTGATTTCAACTTTGATAATGATAAGACATCTTTCTTTAGAAGCAAATCAGCATATTAGAATGATTTCTGAAGGATCATGCACTGTAAAAATTAGACTCACAAAAATTGTATATAAATATGTTTTAGTTTACTGGACAATTAAGTGCAAAGAAGTTGGCTTAACCAGTGAAAAGAAGTTGGTTCAACAATCATTGGACCAACCTAGTATTATTTGTAAATTCGATTTGAGAATGCAAGTTAACAAGCATACAAGTTGCAAAAAGTTAACAATGTATTCTGGGTGCATCATGCAATACTCATCCATGACTCCCAGAATGCACTGTGGCATGAAGCATGTCACCTTTGTTGTCTGTGGACTGTGGGAGTAAATCTCACAGGAGGGCAAAGTGCTAGTGTGCAATCTGTTTTAAACCTTATTCAGATTTTCTGATTACAATTGTACTGGATCTTTTCTAGAATGCCAATAAAACAAAGTTAATAGTATATTGCTCATATTAAACTCAGTCATAAAATCAGTGAATTAAGCCACTACACAATGATTATATTCTTATAATTGAGCAGCCGACAGCATCTGATGTGTTTTCTCTTGCTTTTCTTGCCATAGCAAACTCAGTTACAGCAGCCAGAGAAACATTAACATAAAAAGTCTCTGCCCAACTAAAGATTAACACTGATCACCATGATGGTGACATAAATAAATAAACAATTTTCAACACAAAATCAAAAAACTATAAAAACTCAATAAGCTGAAGAAGATCTTAAATTTGGAGATTATGTGACCTTACTCAGTTAATTAAGTTAAGTAAACTACTTTGTTCAAAAGTTGAGTAAACTCAAAAAAGCTGGACAGGGGTAACGTCTGCTAAAAAGTCCTGCCTTGCTGTCATGCTAATTAATTACATTTATAACAAAATTCAAAACGTATTAATATATTTTGATATATAAGAGTACAAGTTATTTCAATTTGTAATCACATTGACCAATATTACTGTTTTACTGTATTTTATGCTTTCCTAAGCATAAGAGACTTCTTTCAAACACACACACACACACACACACACACACACACACACACACACACACACACACACACACACAAATCTTACCAACCCCAAACTTTTATATGTTAGTGTATGGCAAATACACTTTATTGCAAAAAGTTTTGGGACATCTCCCTTTACATGCACATGAACTTTAATGACATCTCATTCTTAATCTGTAGGGTTTAAAGGTGTCATTAACTGTCTTTTTATTTTTATTTATACTGTTGTCTGAGGTTAACTTATAACGTTTGCGTGGTTTATAACATTCAAAAACATCATAATGAATAAGCAGCGCCACCGCTCCCACCACACGCACGTCCCCCGTAATTTACCTCTCTAGAAAGTAACTGTAATGAAGTTCTTTGATTTGGGAAGAAGGAAGCGGGAACCAGCGAATGTTTAAAAAGACTTAATCAAACAAAACACAAACTGGGATGATCACGGACGACTGCCACGCAGACACATAATATAACAAAAAACAAAACACTACGTAAAAGTCCAGGCCTGGTCCTCTCTCATCCTTCACTGGTGTCGCTCGTTGTTATATGCCTCCGAGCTCCCTCGAAACCTCGTGTGCCTCGCAGGAGACACTTATTCTCAATCACGCACCAGTCTCGCTCGCTCATCCACCTCTCCACAGTAACAAAGAAGAAGAGGCTGCACGTAGGCTTTCACTATTTAAGATAGCCCATGTGAGCTGGATCTTCATTAAAAATAAAATTCATCCATGCATTGGAATCCGAATGAAGTTTATGCGGCATGTTTATTGCTTAGAAGTTGGATCCGGTTTAGCTCTATGTATGCCTGTGTCATGTCAGTGGCACGAATTTGGTGGGCGTGGCTACAGAATCAGGCATTCTTCATCTTATGTTGAGGCGGTGTTTCACCACACTCTGACGTCACAGCCTGGCATATTCTGAGATCGATCGTTTGCTGGGCCTAGTGTCAAATTAGGCTTTTCTTTGACTAAAAAGGACATTTTCATCTCTGAAACTTACAGGATATTTTTATATCACCATGACCTTTTATATATTAAAAACTTAAGGAAAAGTTGATTTTTTAATTCATGAACCCTTTAATGTGGAGTTGGCCAACCCTTTGCAGCTATAACAGCTTTAACTCTTCTAGGAAGGCTTCCCACAAGGTTTAGGAGTGTGTTTATTGGAATTTTTGACCATTCTTCTTGAAACGCATTTGTGAGGTCAGTCAAGTTCCTCCACACCAAACACTCATCCATGTCTTTATGGGCCTTGCTTTGTGCACTGGTGCGCAGTCATGTTGGAACAGGAAGGCGCCATTCCCCAACTGTTTCCACAAAGTTGGGAGCAAGAAATTGTCCAAAATGTCTTGGTATGCTTGAAGCATTAAAAGTTGGCCAAGCCAAACCCCTGAAAAACAACCCTACACCATAATCCCCCTCCACCTAATGTTACACTTGGCACAATGCATTCAGGCAAATACTGTTCTCCTGGCAACCCGCCAAACCCAGACTTGTCCATCGGATTGCCAGACAAGAAGTGTGATTCGTCACTTCAGTCCAGAGAACACGTTTCCACTGCTCTAGAGTCCAGTGGTGGCGTACTTTGCACCACTGCATCTGATGCTTTGTATTGCACTTGGTGATGTAAGGCTTGGATGCAGCTGCTCGGCCATGGAAACCCATTCCATGAAGCTCTCTATGCACTGTACTTGAGCTAATCTGAAGGCCACATGATGTTTGGAGGTCTGTAGCTATTGACTCTGCAGTTGGCGACTTCTGCGCACTGTGAGCCTCAGAATGCGTTGACCCCGCTCTGTGATTTTACATGGCCTACCACTTCATGGCTGAGTTGCTGTTGTTCCCAATTGCTTCCATATAATACCACCTTGACGTGGAATATTTTGTAGTGAGGAAATTTCACAAATTGACTTACTGCACAGGTGGCAACCTATCACGGTATCACGCTTGAATCCACTGAGCTCCTAAGAGCAACCCATTCTTTCAAAAATGTTTGTAGAAGCAGTCTGCATGCCTAAGGGCTTGATTTTACAATTAATGCTTGAACATAAAAAAAAAACATTAATAAACGTTTTTTTAAATTTATAATTTTTTATAAATTTGAATACACAGTCAACTCACCTATGTTCCTGCATCCCTTACTATCCTAACCAGAGATACGGGGGGAGTACTCTGGGTTCGGGCCAAATTCCGAGGTTGGAGCCCTCCCCTCGGCCAAATCGTATACTTTTTGATATCTGATTATTTGTAAGTGTGAACCTGTGAAAAACACATTTACATCTCCTAAACATCCTCAGGGATCCTTTCTGCTCTCTGATCTGCAGTTGTCAAAGAGGGTGAATTTGTCTTTTGACATACATTTTTGAGTTTAAAACATCCCATGATGGAAAAGAGGAACATCATGAGTGTGTGTGGTGGTGGAGTGCGTGTGCAATGGGGTGTATTTATTCTTTTTTCTTTGTTTTCTTGTGGTTCTGCATGAGAAAATTTCCAGTGCTGAGAAAGCATGTCTCCACATACAGAGACACACATGCACAAATGTGTGTACACAAACACACACTGAGGCTTGAGGGCACAAATAAACCTCTGGAGGGCCCCATACTTGAGAAATATAACAAGGCTATTGTCACCCTATGTGGAGGTCACACTTAAACAAGCAGAGGCAAGCCAGCAAAAGCCACACACTTCTTCTATCTCTGCAGATTAAAAGGACAAAGAAATAAATCATATCATCTACAGTACATCTGTGCAGGAGAAGAAAGAAAAGTTTAGGAATCCTTAAGGGTTTTTAAATCAAAGAATTTGTCTTTTTTTTCTAGATTGTTTCTAGATTGCTTCCTTATTTCTCATAATCATCTCATAAACCAAAAGTGCCATTCAATCTGATGGGATAAATGGACAAAAATTGTTAAAATAAGCTTAAAAATTGCATGCATCTCTCCCATGACACCAAGCACCAGGACTGCCATTGGTACTTCTCAACCTCACATTGCATGTCCAATTCAGCCATCATTATATTTTGGCTATTTCCAAAGCTTTTTTTCTGATGGGAATAATCTGGATTAATTATATATGTATTAATTCTATTTTACTACTTGTAAAAACAAACATGCACATGAGCAAACACATGTGTCCCTGAATAGGCAGCACCCTGTTAATCAATAGCTCTCATAGATTGTTGCTTACAGCTGCAGCAGAAGAACGAGATGGATTTGCATATATATAGGGCTGAGTGAACCCATGCACTTTAAGGATGATCAAATATGCTGACCTCAGCATCCGATAAACCAATCAAGTGTGTGTGTGTTACCACTGACCTCAATCCAGACATGGTCCCTGAAGAGATTTCATATGGTACAGTTCTGAATAATATTTGTTTGTCTATGAGATGACAAATGGAGAGGTTACTGTAGGTTGGCCGTGCGCCAGAGATGAGCGTTAAAAGCCTTTAAACTGATTCATGAATGAAATGTGAATATCATGTCAGGACAAAAAACAAAAACATGAATGTACAGTGCACAACAGGAAGTCAACTTTCTGAATTTCTCTTCTTATATGAGCAAATGATAAAACAGACTAAAGATGATGATAGTGACAGTGTTGCCGAGCGATGTTGCTATGGGCACTTTCCCATATGAATGGGCAACAAATTCCGGACCCACTTTATATTATTGAACAACAACCATGTTCTCAATGAACACAGAAAACTCATTAATATCAAAGCTGAATATTTTTGTAGTTTATTAGGAAGTAGTTTTTAGTTTTAGCTATTTTAGGGGGATATCTGTGTGTGCAGGTGACTATTACTGTGCATACTTATTAGGCAACTTAACAAAAAACAAATTTATACCCATTTCAATTATTTATTTTTACCAGTGAAACCAATATAACATCTCAACATTCACAAATATACATTTCTGACATTCAAAAACCAAACAAAAACAAATCAGTGACCAATATAGCCACCTTTCTTTTCAAAGAAAAGAACTTTTTGCAGACGACATCACACTGAGTGAATCAACTTAGAATGGCTCTAATTTACATGTATTTATTTCTCCCCCCATCCTACTTCCCCTCAGGCTGTGACCATTGAAAATATACCCAAAATCTATATGATCTAAAAATGAACAAATACTAAACAATATATATGTGTTTGATATCATTGGAAATGTCTTAGTGCGACTGGTTATCTCATCCCCACAGAAATATTCAAGAAGATAACAATGGTTTTAAGAGTTTAAAGAGATGTTGCATAGGTAGGTGTGGCTTTCAACCATTTGGTCTTTTGTCAATACAGGTCTGTATATACTGTCTGTATCAATACAGACAGTGATTAAATGTAAATTCCCTTTGTTAACATATGTTACCATTTGAAAGAAGTTATTGTCAGGTCTGAATACTTAAGGCAGTGCAGCAGAAGAGTCAGGGCAATTTTGTATTCAGATTCGCCCGTAACGTTGTGTCCAGCCAACGTTACGTAACCTATGGAAAGTCAGGAACGCATCTCTTTACTTAAGAGTATTCGATGTTTTGAGGATCTTTGAATTGATTATGTAATTGGAATTATACCTGACTGTTTAATAAATTGTTACATTTTGATTTATTCTGACTTACTCTGGAATTATTAACGATCTCTATGAGATCATGAATGGGTACTTTCCACAAAGGGTTAAACGGAATAATTAAATGTGTGTCTAACTATTAAACATAAATGACCAAATAACCAAATTGGCATTCTAATCTAAATTCTAAATTATAATAAAATGGAGTCAGATAAAGAGGAATTGGAATTAGATCCATTTTGCCCAGCTGAGAACACAGTACGCGCAGATACCTTCGCCCGCTCTTCGCTGCCGCCATTGGAGCGATTTCAGCGACCCTACACTGCCCTTTACCAATCCAGCCACGGGCCCATCCATCTGGCCCATCAAGACTCATTCTCATTTCATCAGTCCATAAAACCTTAGAAAAATCAGTCTGGAGATATTTCTTGTCCCAGTCTTGACGTTTCAGCTTGTGTGTCTTGTTCAGTGGTGGTCGACTTTCTGCCTTTCTTACCTTGGCCATGTCTCTGAGTATTGCACACCTTGTGCTTTTGGGCACTCCAGTGATGTTGCAGCTCTGAAATATGGCCAAACTGGTGGCAAGTGGCATCTTGGCAGCTGCACGCTTGACTTTTCTCAGTTCACGGGCAGTTATTTTGCGCCTTGGTTTTTCCACACGCTTCTTGCGACCCTGTTGACTATTTTGAATGAAACGCTTGATTGTTCGATGATCACGCTTCAGAAGCTTGGCTATTTTAAGACTGCTGCATCCCTCTGCAATATATCTCACTATTTTTGACTTTTCTGAGCCTGTCAAGTCCTTCTTTTGACCCATTTTGCCAAAGGAAAGGAAGTTGCCTAATAATTATGCACACCTGATATAGGGTGTTGATGTCATTAGACCACACCCCTTCTCATTACAGAGATGCACATCACCTAATATGCTTAATTGGTAGTAGGCTTTCCAGCCTATACAGCTTGGAGTAAGACAACATGCATAACGAGGATGATGTGGTCAAAATACTCATTTGCCTAATAATTCTGCACTCCCATGTCAACTTATTCTAACCCTAACCCTACCAGTCTACTAATACTCTACTAACACCAATGAGAGTTAGTAGAAACGTAGGTGTAACGTTACTTATAGTCAACAGAACGTGTTAAAGGGAAAATCAAAATAAAGTGAAACCATTATTTTTTTATGTAAGTACATAGTATTTAAGGCCACCGAATATAAAGTGGGACCCAAATTTCTATCTGAATACTTTTGATCGGTCGTGGGTCCTGTGTCTCACCTGGTTGCCCATTGACAGCAAAATTGCTCAATAAGTTTCCCCGTGTATCATCACCACAAGAGAGCAGTGGCAAAATACATCCAAAATATCATGTGAGGGGAGGCAGTGCTTCCATATGATTGGCTGATTCTGTTGCAGAATGCCTACCTTTTAAGTCGCAATCCACAAATCTACAATTTGCCAAATTTGGTATTATCAGGGAATCAAAAAGGCGACTATTAATCACTGTTAGTCGGTAACAAATAACAATAAACAAAAATGACCTAAATTACCAAATAAAAATTGCCATATATGTTACCTTTAAACATACAGTACATTGATACTTTGATATGACTTGGTTTTAACAAATAGAAAGTTAATTTGTGAATCAAAATATAAAAGTTATAATGTAAGAAACAACGCAGTTCCATATGCATTAAGCAAGGAAACTGTAAACAAATAGAACATGAATTTATACATAATATAGCTTAAAAATAAATAAATAAATAAAGATGAAGATGAAGAACCAAATATGTCCACAACATGCTTCTTATTTTTTGGTTACATACCAGACAATAACCAAATGTGAAAGATGTATTTTCTCACAGAAGTTCAGACTGTGAAGATTATTTTCGAGAAATGGAAAGGAAAAGAACTGGATGCACTGTAATGACGTATTAATTAACAGAGGGACCAATTAACGCTGTTTTCAGTTTGAAAATGTTCTCAAGAGACAACTGCTTCTTCTTGAGAGAGAGAATGACACAAGAGAGAAAATATGATTTTGTAGTAAAGATCCACCTATGACATTTTAAATAAAAATGTGCAATAAGTATGTACAAAGGTGTATTTTATACAGAAAGCATTGTTTTACATCTAATATCTGAGAGCTTCTGATTGTGTTTGTTTTTTTATAGGAGAGGAAACAGTGGTGGAGAAGTGTCTACCATGGATTCTGTGTGAGGGAGGAGATATTTCATGAGGTTATTTATTTGCTGAATCATCAAATTTCTCTGTTTGTGTTTTTGGGCCTTTTTTTTCCCTCTCAGATGCATAAACTTTGTGAGCTGCTATGTGAATTACAAAAAAGGAGAGGATGGATGTATAGAGCAGAAAAATATAGGAAAGAAAAAATATATATTTATGGATGCTTGCTTGTAATTTTGAGCCATAGCAGCATTAAATGAAATAACCAAAATAATGATTGTTTCCAAACAGGTTTTAAAAACTGGCACAGAGATTATGATCTCCATAAGTCTGCCCATAAATATAGTTTTTTAACATTGATAAAATTATACACTTTACATTTAAAATGTTCCATTGCTTCACTCTGTAAAATATTTTATGTTTTTGTTGATTATTTGTTTTTTCTTCTTAAAAACATAAATATGTAGTTCTTGGAGATTCAGTGGTATTATAAAGTCTGGAGTTTGTGAGCGTAGCGAGTGGGATCGATGTAGATATTCATTGTTGGCCCCACTGCACTTGCAGTCCATTTAATGTCTCTGTTCCACCACCCTGCGTTCGGCTGATAACACTTACCACACTCCGCTTGTTTCAATACAAAACAACTTTAATTAAATCAGGCCATGGCCAAGGATAGGTTCTCTCACATTCCTCAAAGATCCCACAGTGTAAAACACTATACCTAATGGAGTCTACAGCAATATTACTCTTGAAGGAAGTGCAGTTCATTTCAAAGGTATAACGCATTATCAAACAATATATTACAGAATCAGTCAGCATCATAGAGTTGAGTAGACTCCTTATGTAAAAAAAAAAAAACATTCTGATGTACCTTTTATTTATATAGAGTGTCAAGGAAAATGAATGATTTGACATGGGATGCAGTGGTGTGTTTTATGTATCATGATGTCCATGAATGAATGAATTGCTTTCAGTTTATTCTCAGTTAAAGATACCACAAACAGACAGTGCTATAGCTGACACGAGTAGCTAAACTCAGTGTAACTCGAGGCCAGAGAGATCATCCCCACAGCGTATCTCCAAAGCTATTATCGCGCCCTGACAGCATCAGACTAAATATTGTCACAATGTTGTGGGTTCATCCAATAAATCTACACTGACTGAGCCTTAGGGATCAGTCTCTCTCTCTCTCTCTCTCTCTCTCTCTCTCTCTCTCTCTCTCTCTCTCTCTCTCTCTCTCTCTCTCTCTCTCTCTCTCTCTCTCTCTCTCTCACACACACACACACACACACACACACCTGCCTCTTTGACTCACATCCTTGCGTGTTTGATGCAAAATTCACTTCTTTTTTTACATTCATAGATCCATACAAAGCAGAATATAGCGCTTCCTTATAGACAACAGCAAATTGTGTATGTTAACAGTTATTCAATTATTTCCCACCCTAGCATTTTTAATGCTGTATATCAGGGCAATAGGAAATCATTTTCGTTTTGTTTCACTTTGGGGAAAGTCTTTGTATATATTGCTCTTTATATGCTGATGTGCTATAAATTCAGAATCACAAGATCTGCAGGATTATTCTGGCATCAATAGACATTTTTCAAACATCAGTAAAACATACTGAAATATAAAAATTAAAAAAATATTCAAGATGAAATATAATTTTAAACACTTTACATTAATGTCTCATTAGTTAAGCCATTAACTAAAATTAAATAACAATGGCCAATTAATTTGTTAAATTTGTAATAATTGTTACATTTTTAGTTTTATTACTATATATTTTCATTAGTTAATAACAATACAACTGTTCATTGTTAGTTCATGCCAGCTCAATAATATTATAAAGTTTTTTATTTTAATAGTGTTTTAGTAAATGTTGTATTTAACATTAATAAGATAAACAAATGCTTTAGAATTATTTTTTGCATATTATTATTGCATGTTAACTACATTTATTGAAAGTGTTACTAATTTATATTATAATAATGATAATGATAAAATAAGGAAAATACACATTTTGTGTTAAATGTATATATTTTTTGGCTTTTTGAGAGAGAGAAGAGCATACAACAATATTAAACAGAGAGAAAAATGGCAACACTGAAACATTTTCACTAGTAGTCTCAGTTTTTGAGTCTTTTGGACCTGCACTGTATTTGTTGATTCTGTCTGTCTCCTTTGTGGCCTCATGGATGTTTAGTCTTTGGTTAGTTCCACCTCACGCTCCTTTTCTCGGATTAATGATGAAATCAATCTGTGCGATAACCATTTGGACAGATGTCACACTAATGATGCCAATAAGAGAAGGACAGAGATGATTGTGATGACATGACCATTGGTGACCACATTGACACTGGCAGTGATAAAGACGTCAAGGACAATGTCTATGGGATTTTACCTCCAATCAATATGTCTAAAGACACAGCTTTCAGAACTATTTTCTCCATAATAGACACTTTATAGTGTGATTACTCGTTTAAATTTGACAGGGAAAGATAAAGGACAAAAGAGATGTAAATCTGCTAGGTCTAAAGACAAAAGAGCAAGGGAAAGATGAATGAAGGATAGATAATGAAGGGGTAAAAAATAAAGACTTTAAGGTCAGTTAATAAGGCTAAGGCAACTTTAATTAGGAAATGCAACAAAATACATGGTTTAAGTGAAAATGTAAAAAAAATAAAAGTAAAGCTCTGCCCACCACCACTTCAATCAGCCACTGAGCTTTTACTTTAGTCAATGGGTCAACGGCTCAACGCTAACCCTCGGCTTCACCCATCAGATGTGCCATATTCCACTTTGTCATGCATCACATGTCAGAGGAATAATTCAATCCATCTCCATCCTTCCATTTTCTCTTCCCCATTCCCTCCCTCACCGCGATCCTCCATCCTGCACTGATTAATGTTAATTTCATCATAAGTCTTTTTCAGCTCAATAAACTCTACCTCCCTCCCTAAATCAAATTGTTACTGATCATACTTGACTGCTGAGCTACTATCCTGTCCTCCTTGCCATGTCATAACCACGGTCTGTCATACACTGTCCGCATCTCTGCTATTCCATGGACTTCTATTTCATTAGAAGTCATTAAAATCATTATGTTTAATTGAACAACAAATGAGTTAATATTAGCATTAAAGGGACAGTAAGTCCAAAAGAAAAAATAAGGAAATTCTGTCATTGTTTACTCACCCTCTGACATTTTAAACACATATAACGTTCTTTTGTGGAACGCAAGAGGAAAAGTCTTGGCTTTCAAACTTCAAAAAGGACTTAAAAGCACCATGAAAGTATCATTTTCCTTCTACTATCTCTTTAGGCTTGCTCACTGAAAGGTTTGAATGCCACTTTTCTTTATTAATATGCCTTCTGAAACGCGCTACACATATAAATTGAATTGAAATAAATACTTTGTCATAATTAAGTGCAGTAGCTAATTAATTAACTGGCAGGAATACTGATTAGGGAGCTGTTGGCAAGACAAGTAAATCGCACCCTTCTGAGACACGATCAAAACAGAGAACTTTGAAAATGTTATCTTTATTTTTTCTTTTAACATGATGCTGTTGGCCAAGGTCTGGATATGCTGACACTCTTCTTCTGTCTTTATTTGTCTTTCTCTTACACATACACCACCATACACACACCCAAAGTGATGGGCTTGAGTACACAGCATTTATTGATTGAGCTACGAGCACTAATGGAAATGATGCAGAGATTGAAAGGCAGTTCATTAGAATTGCTGTTTGATTAAAGAAAAGCTGATCGGTGGACTGTGTGTGTTTATGTGTGTGAGGAAAAGAGAGAGCATGAAAAGAGTAAATCTGTTTTTAAAAGATTTAAACTTAATACAATTTGTTCTCCAAACTTTAAACCAATGACCCGTATTACTTCAATACAATGTTTCAGTGACTTAAATAAATTGTCCGTACCCCACAATGAAAATTAAATAATTGTTAACATAACTCAAAATGTTAATTTCATTTTTTAATCAAGCTCAGAAAATGACGTAATAGGAAATAAAATATAATTGGAGCCATAGAATAGCTGAATGAATTTTACTGAGTATAGGAGAGTAAGATGTTTAATATATAACAATTTAAAACGTTTGTATATGGCTTCAGAAGATAGTGTACAAATTGTGTGGATCAATTTTATGATGAGTAGGCTACATAATGACATAATTATTTTTGAGTGAACAATCCGTTAAATATGTCAGGTAGATGCACAGTTTGTGCTGCTTCCACTCACATTGGAATGGCGATATTTCCTATCTTGGGTTGGAGGAAATAGGTATGTTTAGCGATATCTATTCATACCTCCATTCTAACCCTCTGCTTCCTTCTCCTTTGGCTATAGGGGCATTGGAAAAAACTTGACCACCAGGGTAAGCTGCCTGTCAGAATGGAAACTGCTTGGTGCAGCAAGTCAGTGACTCAGAAAACTTAACTAAGTTTCTCTCCTTCTCCGCTCCATCCCCACCCCCCTCCATTCTCTATCTCTCTCCTCCTCTCTCGCTCTCACACTGCCTCCTTTTCGTCTCCCTTGAAATTTCTTTGAGAAGATTATCCGCAGGTAAGCTTGTTACCGTGGCGATCCTGCGTCAGCAGCTCTTGCTCTCGCACTGACCATTCTGAAAGTGTGTATCTTTATGTGTGTGTGTGTGTGGCAGGAAGAGCAGGTCAGTAAGGATTGGGGGACAGTGTGTGTGTGTGTATGAGATGAGGGGTGAAGCAGCTAGCCAGCCTTCACTAACATAGTGTGACGACATCATAAGACAGGGTAAATGACTGTCCGGGTGTTTGAGACAGGGGTTCAGGGGAAGGAGTGAAGAAATAGATGGATGGAGGAATGAAGCGGTGGAGAGATAGAGGGATGAACGGGTGATACAAAGCTGTCCCCCAGAGCTCACAGTCTGTGGCCCGCTTCATTGCGACCTCCTCTGAATGCCCCCACAGCAAGTCTCCCTTACCACACACACATATAAACACTGTGGATGAGCTCTGATTCGCACACACTCCGCTCAACAATAAATTAATGGGTTAAGACAATAAATAAAAAAGGCTATTTACCACCACTGGACTTTTACTCAGCTCACAGAAACAGATCTTTTGATTTGTTTAATGTACTTTAGTAGGAGAGTATGGTGAGGTGACAGAGAAATGCAGTGCAACGATTTTGAATGGGTTATGTACTGTATGTTAATGTATAAATAATGTGGTCATTATTTAAATTTTAGGTGGACATATAATTATTGATCAGCGAACATAAACAGAAGCTCAACCGAACCTGCTTGACACGCGAAAACAAACATGGTTCTCAAGAATGAACCTCATTGGTTCTTGTGGAAACTCAAACGTGCTGCGTAACACACGAGAATGAACCTCATTGGTTCTTGCTGAAGCTCAATCGTGCTGCGTAACACGAGAATGAACTTCATTGGTTCTTGCTGAAGCTCAAACGTGCTGCGTAACACACAAGAATGAACCTCTTTGGTTCTTGCTGAAGCTCATACGTGCTGCATAACACACAAGAATGAACCTCTTTGGTTCTTGCTGAAGCTCATACGTGCTGCGTAACACACAAGAATGAACCTCTTTGGTTCTTGCTGAAGCTCATACATGCTGCGTAACACACAAGAATGAACCTCAATGGTTCTTGCTGAAGCTCATACGTGCTGCGTAACCAAGCGGCAACCTCCCACGATCTCTCTTGAAGCCAATACGGAAGTGGATTAAACTGCAGTTCATTGACTGGCCACTAGGGACAGGCTCCAGAAGGGAGCAGAATCCCATTGAGCCCCATGTTAAAATGCCCAACTTTACAACAGAAAAAAAAAACATGTTTACAGCCTGGTACAAATTTTTGGTCTAAATGGCTAATTTTGCCCTTCATGACAACTGTGAGGGGGGTGAATTTTTTTACAACTCATTTGTTTACATTATATAAAGCCTTAAATTTCTGCATAATTAAGGGCGTGGCCACTTTGAGTGGCAGGTGGGTAGCCATTTATCTGTTGTTTGTTAGTAATCGCGTCACCTCAGCTCCGCCCACGTCCCGCCTCTTTGCCCATTTTCTGTTATCCGGGAGTGACGTGCGCTGACGCGGTGCTAAGATGGCAACGGCCAGCTCGACCCGACTTAACGCTTCAAAACTGCTCTGCAGAATCCTATGGGTGACGTCACGGACACTACGTCCATATTTTTATACAGTCTATGTGCGTAACACGAGAATGAACCTCATTGGTTCGCCAAGTGAAAATGCTTGAGCTTCCATTTACAATATCTGATGTGTGAGTTGATAAATGTTTATATGTGAATAAAAGCCTAAATAAAATCTGTTCATATAAAGCGATCGTGTCTCTTCAGAAAATATGGACTAAACCGTTCAATTCATATGGATTAGTTTTACGATCTGAGGTCTCTTTATGAACGTTTTGAACAGTCAAAGTGGTAGTTGCGTAGCTGTCTATGGAGGAACAGAAAGCTTTCAGAATGTATCAGAAAAGATCTTCATTTGTGTTCTGAAGATAAATGAAATTTCTTACGTGTTTGGAAAGAAATGAGAGTGAGTAATTAATGACCCCTTTAACATTAACTAGGATTTCCTAATAAAATTATATTATTATTTTATAAATTATCTTACGTTGATCAATTTGTTATATTTAATTACCATATAGCAAGTACCATATACAGTACCAGTGAGTAATATTTCAACATGGTGTTTGTTTGTGTTTGTGTGTACACATTAAGGCTGTATGTCTGTCTTCAGATGGAGAGACTTATGGGAGGCTTTCTCTCCTGGCACTCTGATGCAGCTTTGGGATTGCTGCTGCTCTTGGGAAGAGAAGAGAGAGATAAATGGACAGAGAGAAGGATGAAGGGGATCTATTCTTCCTACGACGGAGAGGAAATCTGCACAAATCTTCCCTTGTTAGAGGAAGAGGGACAGAAAGAAAGAGACGGATCAGAGCTGAGCTCTCTCAGGAGGACAAACAGCTTTCTCTTCCTGATCCGGACTTCACCTGGACAGCCACAGTCTTTCCCTCAAGCTGTTTGACATGGTAAAGACAACAGCAAATAAACAACACAGTTGTGTATACTGACTGAGTAATGGATGAAACTTGAAGCAGAGGGAGAGATAAAGAAAAAAGGAGGATCGGGAGAAAGAAGGTTTTATAGATTTACACCATGGATAAACAGATGTACCAAGACTGGTTTTATTGCAAACTGAAATAGCTTTCTGCATTAGCTATGCAATTAGCTCTCCCTGTAGTTCACCAGTGTTAATGAACAAAAGCCAGATATCTGCTTTTGTGAACCTGAGAGAGACCCAGGGGACTCGCTGACACACAGGTGAGAAAATAACAGCGGTGGGATCCTCACTGTACTCGTAGAACAGGGTAAAGACACATGCTGGAGCGCGGGGGTGGGGTGGGGGCAAAAGACCACCGCAGGGGAATTAACCTGTGTGCTCCACGAGGTGACGATGCTTCTCTCTTCTTTCAGAGGTGAATATATTAACAGGTGGAGAAGAGCTGATTTGAATAGATTAGCAGATGAGATGCTCTGAAATAAACCGAACATCTGTGTTAGAGTGAACTTTTTTGTCTTCTGGCTAAAGGTGTCTTATCAAAGTTGGGTTGCTCCATGGTATTTAGATGTGTGAAATAGTGCGTGAGAGTTTGCTGTTATATTATGGTGATTTTATGAATTTCATTTTTTTTTTTTCATTATGTTATGCAAAAGTGTTTTAAAATTGAAATGTACGTTAATGTAAATCTGTCGCATTATTTTTAATTTGTTAACGTCTCACACAGTGGATGGCAAAAGGTAGGTGTGTGTGTGTGTGTGTGTGTGTGTGTGTGTGTGTGTGTGTGTGTGTGTGTGTGTGTGTGTGTGTGTGTGTGTGTGTGTGTGTGTGTGTGTGTGTGTGTGTGTGTGTGTGGACTGAAAATCCCTACGGTATGGGGACAAAATGTACCCACGAAGATGGCAATATCCAAAATCCTTGTCCTTGTGGGGACATTTTTTGGTCCCCACAAGGAAAACATCTTAGAAATCACACTAAGTGATGTTTTTTGAAAATGTAAAAATGCAGCATGTCTCCTGTGATGGGTAAGTTTAGGGGCAGGGGCAGTGTAGGGGGATAGAAAATACGGTTTGTACAGTATAAAATGCATTACGCCCAAGGAATGTCCCCATAAAACATGGAAACACAACGTGTGTGTGTGTCCCGGTGGGGTAAGGGAATAGAGTTATACAGTTTTTACAGTATAAAAACCATTATGTCTATGGAGAGTCCCCACAAGAAAGTAAATATGACATGCTTATTTGAATAACTGTGAAATACTACATATACACTACCATTAAAAAGTGATTTTTTTTCCTTTATTCAATGAAGGTGCATTAAATTGTTCATAAGTAACAATGAATACATTTGTAATTTTACAACAACAAAAATAAATTATTTCAAATAAACACCGTTCTTTTAAATGTATTCTGGTTTCCGGAAGAAAAAAAAAGGATCATGAAGACTGAAGTAATGGCTGTTATGTACAAATAATTTTTTGGGCTGGGGTTAGGTTAAAAATAATCTGTAATAATAATGATATGCTATAGAAGTCGACGGTATGTCCTGTTTACTTCTGTAGATTTAATAATAAATGTGTACAGTGTGTATGGAAAGTATTCAGACCCCCTTAAATGTTTCACTCTGTGTTATATTGCAGCCATTTGCTAAAATCATTTAAGTTCATTTTTTTTCCTCATTAATGTACACACAGAACCCCATATTGACAGAAAAACACAGAATTGTTGACATTTTTGCAGATTTATTAAAAAAGAAAAACAAATATCACATGGTCCTAAGTATTCAGACCCTTTGCTCAGTATTTAGTAGAAGCACCCTTTTGATCCAATACAGCCATGAGTCTTTTTGGGAAAGATGCAACAAGTTTTTCACACCTGGATTTGGGGATCCTCTGTCATTCCTCCTTCCAGATCCTCACTAGTTAGGTTGGATGAAACGTTGGTGGACAGCCATTTTCAGGTCTCTTCCAGAGATGCTCAATTGGGTTTAAGTCAGGGCTCTGGATGGGCCATTCAAGAACAGTCAGAGTTGTTGTGAAGCCACTCCTTCGTTATTTTAGCTATGTGCTTAGGGTCATTGTCTTGTTGGAAGGTGTACCTGTTTGCCCTCCTTGAGGTCTTGAGCACTCTGGAGAAGGGTTTTTTTTTCCAGGATATCCCTGTACTTGGCCGCATTCATCTTGACCCCTCGATTGCAACCAGTCATCCTGTCCCTGCAGCTGAAAAACACCCCCACAGCATGATGCTGCCACCACCATGCTTCACTGTTGGGACTGTATTGGACAGGTGATGAGCAGTGCCTGGTTTTCTCCACACATACCGCTTAGAATTAAGGACAAAAGGTCTATCTTGGTCTTATCAGACCAGAGAATCTAATTTCTCACCATCTTGGAGTCCTTCAGGTGTTTTTTTTTGCAAACTCCATGCAGGCTTACATGTGTCTTGCACTGAGGAGAGGCTTCCGGTGGTCCACTCTGCCATAAAGCCCAGACTGGTGGAGGGCTGCAGTGATGGTTGACTTTCTACAACTTTCTCCCATCTCCCGACTGCATCTCTGGAGCTCAGCCACAGTGATCTTTGGGTACTTCTTTACCTCTCTCACCAAGGCTCTTCCACCCCGATAGCTCAGTTTGGCCGGACGGCCAGCTCTAGGAAGGGTTCTGGTCGTCCCAAACGTCATCCATTTAAGGATTATGGAGGCCACAAGTGCAGCAGAATTTTTTTTGTAACCTTGGCCAGATCTGTGCCTTGCCACAATTCTATCTCTGAGCTCTTCAGGCAGTTCCTTTGACCTCATGATTCTCATTTGCTCTGACATGCACTGTGAGCTGTAAGGTCTTATATGCAAGTGTGTGGCTTTCCTAATCAAGTCCAATCAGAATAATTAAACACAGCTGGACTCAAATGAAGGTGTAGAACCATCTCAAGGATGATCAGAAGAAATGGACAGCACCTGAGTTAAATATATGAGTGTCACAGCAAAGGGTCTGAATAACCATGTGATATTTCAGTTTTTCTTTTTTAATAAATCTGCAAAAATGTCAACAATTCTGTGTTTTTCTGTCAATATGGGGTGCTGTGTGTACATTAATGAGAGAAAAAAACTTAAATGATTTTAGCAAATGGCTGCAATATAACAAAGAGTGAAAAATGTAAGGGGGTCTGAATACTTTCCGTACCCACTGTATATATGAGATCCTCAGCCTTGTTTAGTTTTTCTCATGAATACAACCGCGGCTAAAAAAAAAAAAAAAAAAACTGTGACGCATTTATGCTGACCGCTACAAATAGATTAACGAGCTAAAGATCTGGGGAATGTTAATTAATTTGATTATACGCAGTGGGCCACAGGCCTGTGGTGAAAGGAGAGCGAGGAGGGCTAAAGGAGTGGAGGGATGGAGGGATATTCTAATCTGGGATGGATAGGAAGATGTAATGGAGTTTTGGCAGACTGACCACACCACACCTAATTTATAGCATGCACTGCCACATAGTCAATGCTGTTTTAATTCACCCCCCATACTGAAGCGTCCACCCAACCCATCATTATCCCCTCTCATTAATGGAAATCTAATCATCCACCACTCATGAACACACACACAGTTACACACATACCATTAATTTAATTCAACAAAGCCCATTCCTTATAATTGTTTATATTTGTATATGTACAGTATAGTATGTGTGTGCTTTAATAGCATTATTTAGGGGTTGTGGTTCTGAACCTGCAGTGTTTATGATCATCAAAATAAATATCACACTTTCCTGTACAGCACTCCGTCTTCATCTCAGTCTTTTCGTTTTGTTCAATAAGTAGAAGGACATTAAACATGTTACATTGTTCCTCTTAAATACATTGCTTTCAGTTTAATTATTCACAGTTCTGGGTAGAATGCTTAGAAATTGTAGTGCATTATTGATTACAAATTGAATTATTGATTACAAATTGAAATTAAATTGTAGTTAGATTACACCTTTTAGGTAATATAATACTTTTGATTACTTTTGATCTCGTTCATCACATAGATTTAAATAGAATTATTTTGGACCATATTGATCTGAAAATTAAAAAGAGAAAGAAAATACATTTCATTCTTTGTTATCAATGACATGAAGTACATTAAATATTACCATAAGTCAGAGTTTTCCAAACTGCTGTTTGTGAAGGAGGTCTGTGAGTTGGTGAAAAGCTAATAATTAATTAATTTAATCATGACTGTAACATTTTAATTAGTGCTGGGCAATCAAAATTAATCACATCCAAAATAAAAGTTCTTGTTTACATAATACATGTGTGTATACTGTGTATCATTATGTATATATAAATACACACTTCTTCATGTATATATTTAAGAAATATTTGCATGTAAATACTGAAAAAAAAAAATATATATATATATATATATATATATATATATATATATATATATATATAAAACATATTTTCTTAAATATATGCATGTGTGTGTATTTATACATACATAATAATTATACACAGTACACACACATAGCCTATTTTATGTTAACACAAATTTTTATGTCAAAATCATTTTGATAAACAATCAAAATAAAACACTTGAACACTAAAAAATGTGAAATATTTTATGTGTTTGCCTGAATGTCATGTGACCATCAGAACAGTGAACATACAAACATAAAAATGGCATTACACCTCCGAAGTTTTCCAGGTTTGAAATAATTTTGGCCAGATTTCCAGAATCAATAATTAGTGACGGTCACTGGATATTTCACTGCTATTCATCATAATGTGTAATTAAGTCATCAATAAAAAAAAGTAAATGTAATCTGATAATGAGTATTTTTAAAATGTAACATTATCTAATTACAAGTACTTCATTTTTGGAATCTGATAATGCAATCATTTATTACCTAGCACTCATCACTCACAGAAGCAATTATTTGCTCATTTTGATTCTGGCTTAATGCTGTCAGTCTGAAATGAATCGAAGAAATGTAGAGTTCAACGGTGCAGTCCGTGCGTATGATGCCAGACTGCGACACACACTAAAGGTAGACTGTAACCAAGGTGACAAGGCCAGGCAGGGGCAGCACAGCAACTGTCACAGCCCTTACATGTCCTGTAGTGGCAGCACCTAAAAAGCTACCAGTCACCACGTATCTTCAAACAACCTCTCCAACAGTCAGGAGCGATCCAGGCCTTGGTCAGGTGGAATAACAGAGTAGGACAAGAGAAGATGATGCGTGGAGGAGAAAGCCTGTAGTTTGGCTTTCATGAGCAATTACAGAGAGTTCAGCGTGGATTTCATTCCATATCTTCACCAAAAGGATCAACACAAGCCTACATTCCTCTGTTGTCTTTGTCAATCTTATTTACTGTTAAGTAGACCTCCACTTGCCTGGTCTCATTTGTTCATGGTTTTTCAGTTTTTTTCCACGTTTCTCATAAAGAATTCAATAGGATCTGCATTTTAAAAGGCGCTAAAAACTTTGGAATGCCTGCGTGCTGCAACAGTAAAGAACACTGCTGACAGCTAGCGAAACATTATTTATCTCCTGTCACATCTTAAATGCAGATAAAAGTCAGTTTGGATGAGAATAATAGCCTGTGTTCATTGTTCCCTCCTTTTGTTTTCCATTTCTTCGTATGTATTAAAAGCAGACAAAGAGATCCGCCGCTTCTCTCCAGTCACTTGAAAGGTTGGATTATCATCGTGGCTTTGACAGGAGAAGCGTTCTAATGAAGAGACACTCTGGTGAGGGACTCTAAGTGTGCGAGTGAGGATGAGACGGGCTGTGTGCGAAGCCCTTCAAATACCGTCTGTCCATTTCATCATGCCTCCTTCTGGTGAGATTCATGAGCCTGAGAGGATTGTCGCTCAAAAACGGCTCAGTATTAAAACTCCACACTTAAAGTAAACCATTGGAAAATGTATCTCCCACTCAAAGCTGACGTTAATTCATCCCCAAAAATCTGTCATTATTTACATGGATGATTTTTTTCCGTCAAACACAAAAGGAGATGTTGAATGTCTGAGCTACTCATACTATAAAAGTGAATAGTGACCAGGGGATTTTAAGCTTCAAAAAGCATCATTAAAGTTCATATGACTATCATATAAGCTATGATTCTGACTTCAGAAGATGTGGAATTTAGAGCATGAATCATGTGGACCACTTTTATGATGCTTTTATGGTGATTTTCTTGGGGGACATTTTTATGTAAACTAATCTTTCAAAACTTGCTGTTTGCTGTGTAAGATTGTGACTGTATATTATTATGTTAGCCTATATTATTACTCTATTAAGGCACTTTCTTGTTTAGATCATTCTTAATCCAATGAATTTCATAAATGACTATATTCCATTTCTCAAGTTTTTACACTAGGCAAGCACATGTCTTTGCCATGCTTTCTCGCCCTGTGTGAGCTCTGCACCATCTCTGCACAACTCAGTAATCGCTCTGTAAGCACTTTATCAAAAACGCTTGTTCTTTTGGTCTTTTTTCTGCTTTCTTGTTGTTTTGTTGTTCTGATTTCCCCCCCTCTCCTTCCCTTGTAAAGAAAAAGAACAGTCCTGACACTCATTAAAAAAGAAAAAAAGGCAAAACATCAAGCAGGGAAAAGCGAGCCCGTCTCTGCTCAACCTGCGGTCACAAAGCCGTCATCCAGAAGGAGACAAGCTTGTTAGCCACCACCCCCCTCCATCTACCTTTCTCGCGCTTTCTTTATACTTTTTTTTATTCCTCACATATCATCCCACATGAACATAATCAATTATGGATCAAATATAAGACAGGCTTTAATTTAGTTTACCGTTACATCTTTCTTTAATTCTTACCCTCTTTACTGGGCTAAAAAGCAAAAAGCTCTGAAGCTCAACAGTGACATTTGTGAGTACAAAAACATCAAAAATGGTTGTGAGTAAAATCGGATTTAAGGTCATACATTTGAATAGCAGATTACAAAAAGTGATAGTTTTACAGTAAAATATGGATTTTGCGGCTATTATCTAGTTGTCTTTTTTTGGAGGCACAACCAGTGTGTGTGTGTGTGTGTGTGTGTGTGTGTGTGTGTGTGTGTGTGTGTGTGTGTGTGTGTGTGTGTGTGTGTGTGTGTGTGTGTGTGTGTGTGTGTGTGTGTGTGTGTGTGTGTGTGTGTGTGTGTGTGTGTGTGTGTGTGTGTGTGTGTGTGTGTGTGTGTGTGTGTGTGTGGTACAGTACTTATCTCCCTTTCAGTTCTCCAGCTGTTTTGGTGTAGCCGGAGATAACACCATAACGTCACCCCATCTCATCCCCCTGCTGTCCCTCCTCCCTCTTTTCGTTCATCCTCCTATCCCCTCCATCAGTCTCTCATTCATAATTTATCAAGTAGGCTTTTTTTCTGCAGACACAATCAGAGTGTATGGCAGTGCAAACACTCTCTCCTGTTACCCGTTAGCCTCTTCCTACACCAGCAGGAAACAACTATCAATACAGACAGGAAGTGAGAGCAAGCACTGACCCTTAAATGACACCTTAGTCTCTCTCTCTCTCTCTCTCTCTCTCTCTCTCTAATCTCTTTCTTTCATCTCTTTCTTTCTGCTTCTCAAAAACTCACTTATAAAACTAGGTGAATCTGTCACTGAGGATTTGGTTTATTTTGAGAGCTGAAAACTCTCTCTCTGTCTTTCTCTTTACACCTTTCTGAAACACACACACACTCAAGCACAGGTGAGGTTGTCCTATAGGGTGTCACATAACCCTTAGCTGGATGGTTCTTCAGTGCTGCTGTGTTTCCATTGGCCCTCTGTGTAGCAGCGTTGATGACTAAATAGGATGACAGTCAGGCTTTCAGTCAAGGTACAGTTACAGAACATTCATATCTTATAAAGTGATATGGTCAACAGAAAATGGCATACTTCGATCACATGGTTTGTTCTTAGACTGATGTGTAATATAATGTTCTGTGCAGGTTATATCTGGTTATATCTTTGTCATGCAAAAGAAAATTATTCATAGCATCTTGGTAACACTTTATTTTAGTCCTTGCTACACATCACACGTACTTACTAGTAATAACAATAACTTATGCAGAATTCAATTCAATTCAATTCAAATATATTTGTATAGCGCTTTTCACAATACACATTGTTTCAAAGCAGCTTTACAGAAAGTGCATTTCATAAATGTACATTGAAAAATATTAGAAAAAGTTAATCAATCATGTATTAATTTAGGCCATAACAGCGCTGGCGTCGAGTCGTCTCATCACAGGCGTCGAGAATTGAATTTGGCTAATGTAACGGAGGCCAGCTAGTAGTCGCTGTGTGAGTAAACCTCACTCCTCTGATCTCAAGAGATCTAGCGGTCGCTAGGGGTTGCAGCATTTAGCCTCCTTGTTAGAGCGTCCGACTCTCATGCTGGTGGACCGGGGTTCGAGTCCTGCTTGGAGTTGGGCAGTTCGAGCAGGAGGGGTTATACTAATCCTAAACCTAATCCTGTACAACCTACATGTTGTTAATTAATGATACTCAGTACTTATATGTATAATTATAACAAGGACATCTTAAAATCTTTAGGTAATATTTTATTTTACAGTGTCCTTATTACATATGTTACACCTACATAGTAATAACAGTATATTATACATAATTATATTCAACTAACCCTCAACCAAACCCTAATACTACCCTAACCCTAAAGTAAGTACATAATTAATATTACTCAGTACTTAAATATATAATTAATCTGTAACAAAGACACCTTAAAATAAAATGTAACCAATCTTTAAGCGGAATGAGGTGACATTTGTCTTTACACTTGGCACAATGCAGTCAGTCAGGTACCATTCTCCTGGTAACACCAAACCCAGACTCGTCCATCGGATTGCCAGACAGAAAAGGGTGATTCATCACTCCTGAGAACACTTCTCCACTGCTCTAGAGTCCAGTGGCGGCGTGCTTTACACCACTGCATCTGACGCTTTGCATTGCACTTGGTGATGTAAGGTTTGGATGCAGCTGCTCAGCAATAGAAACCCATTTCAAGCTCACTACGCACTGTTAATCTGAAGGGCACACGAAGTTTGGAGGTCTGTATCTACTGACGCTGTGGAAAGTTGGCTTCTGCACACTGTGCGCCTCAGCATGTGCTGACCCCGCTCTGTGATTTTACGTGGCCTACCACTTCTTGACTTAGTTGCTGTTGTTCCCAAATGAACAGTTGCCCGTGGAATATTTAGTAGTGAGGAAATTTCACGAATGGACTTATTGCACAGATGGCAAACTATCATGGTATCACTCTTGAATTCACTGAGCTCTTGAGAGCGACCCATTCTTTCACAAATGTTTGTAGAAGCAGTCTGCATGCCAAGGTACTTGATTTTATACACCTGTGGCCATGGAAGTGACTGGAACACCTGAATTCAATGATTTGGAGGGGTGTTCCAATACTTTTGTCAATAAAGTGTAGCTGTAGCCTACATGATTTAAACCCCAGTTAATTTCCTGAACTGCTTGAAGTTTTCAGAAACGCGCAACCACATGGTAACAAACCGAGATGCACATGTATTTATTGCTCTCGCCCGCTGTGCATGTTCATAGAGTTTTTTTTATATTTTTTAATTAAGTTTAGTGATCTGACACACTACGATTTTGTAGTGTGTAACCACTTACGGTACAGATGAGACAACACCCAACTTAAGCGCAGCGGGTGCAACAGGCCCTTGTTCCCCACTGAAGCTGCTAGGCTAACAAAGCATCATCCCTGTGGGGGTCGTTAAAGAACAGCACCAAGGACTAATGCATGAGTGTGTGTGTATATGTCTGTGGTCTATGGTCTGTGGTGATTACTGCTTTCCGGTGGTTAAAGAGAGAGAGAGAGAGCGAGAGGGACTAATATTTATTTACCCTGCTCTCAGTCAGTACTGACAGTACCAGAGGGGAAGGAGAGAGGAGGGCTCATCAATTAACTCTCACATCCTCAGGGAGGATAGGTGACACAGAGTAGTTGCCATAAATATACATCTACATCAAGAGTAGAATGTATGTATGTAGAGGATGTGTAATTATTATTTTTATTATTATTATTATTATTTAATGTAATTAAAACATTTATTTAGCAACAATGCATTAAATGAATCAAAATTGTAGACATTTTATTCATCAAAGAATGCAGAAAAAAGTGTACCACATTAGTTTCCACGAAAACAAATATTAAGCAGCTCAGAATTTTTTCAACATTGATAACAATAAATGTTTCTTGAGCAGAATATTAGAATAATTCTGAAGGATCATGTGACACTGAAGCCTGAAGCCTGAGAATTCAGCTTTGCAATCACATTAACAATTTTTAACATACAATAGAATAAAATAGAAAACTGTTATCTTAAATTTCAATAATATTTCACAGTATTACTATTTTTGGTGCTCATAAGACATCCAAAAGGTTTTGAACAGTAGTGTACATATATGTATGTATGTATGTCTTTTCTGTTCTCAAAAACGTACTGTAATTTTTGTTTTAATTATTATTACTTTAAACATTACATTTATATTATTACATTAGGTGTGTCATAAATATATATATTGTTTATACAGTGGGGGCTGTCTCATGTAAGTGCTGTAAGTTGGCCACAGACGTTGGACGAGTCTCAGAATGGGTTCTTTTAATAACGGAGGGAATCAATCTGTTTTAGTGAAGTGATTAATTTTAGGGCAAAACTAGTTCACCAGCTAAATAAGAGTTACACAGACAGGGTTTGCTTATTGGCAGTGTCTCAATTCACTTTCTTTACTATAAGAAGTATCCTTTCTCTCTTTCTCTTTTCTTTCTCTCTCACCTAAACGTGCTGCAGCATTCCCAGAGGAGGATTTTCTGGGAGCGAGTTGCATGTCTTTCACCCATAAACGGACGGCTACAAAGATGCTGTCTCAGCATGGGCTGCCCCACAGCAAAAATCAAAATATCAATAACCTCTTATAGCATTAAGGAAAATGCCTAAATCTTACGTGCTCTTTTTTTCCTCCTCTGTCTTTTTGCCAATATCACTCAACCACTTACACTTGGCACGAGCCCCGCTGGAGATTTTACGTACACATTAGACAGTCCTTCCTCTCTCTCTCTCTCTCTCTCTCTCTCTCTCTCTCTCTCTCTCTGTGCAGGTCCATTTATTTGAACGTGAAGTGTGGCTGGATGGGCTCTGAAATTGCAACTTTCGTCTCACAGAGGAAATAAAAACATACCTCTGTCTCTGAATTTTTTCACCACTGAAAAACGAATTAAACTAACGATTAAAACTAAAACTAAACTGAAATTTTGAATTTGGCTAAAGTTCCTATTTTAAGTTCAAAGCAATCACTCACAAACAATATCTCCATAGCTAAACAATTGTTCATGCTTGGGGAAAAAGCTTGATCATTTTAATTAAACAAAAATACAAAAAAAGAAGAATTCAGGTTTTTGTTTCAAACTTGATAATGTAAATACACTGATCAGGAATAACATTATGATATTCCTAATATTGTGTTGGTCCCCCTTTTGCTGCCAAAACAGCCCTGACCCGTTGAGGCATGGACTCCACTAGACCCCTGAAGGTGTGCTGTGGTATCTAGCACCAAGATGTTAGCAGCAGATCCTTTAAGTCCTGTAAGTTGCGAGGTGGGGCCTCCATGGATCGAACTTGTTTGTACAGCACATCCCACAGATGCTCGATTGGATTGAGATCTGGGGAATTTGGAGGCCAAGTCAACACTTCAAATTCCTCAAACCATTTGGTGATATTTTTGCTTTGTGGCAGGCTGCATTATCCTCCTGAAAGAGGCCACACCCACCATGCAGGGAATACTGTTTCCATGAAAGGGTGTACAATGTACATGGTCTGCAACAATGCTTAGGTAGGTGGTTCGTGTCAAAGGAACATCCACATGAATGACAGGACACAAGGCTTCCCAGGAGAACATTGCCTGAATCATCACAGTGCCTTTGCCGGTTTGTCTTTTTCCCATAGTGCATTCTGGTGTCATATGTTCCCCAGGTAAGCGACGCACACACCATTTCCTCGTGGTCCAGTTCTGATGCTCACATGCCCACTGTTGGCACTTTGTGGACAGGGTCAGCATGCCCCTGACTGGTCTGACCAGCTATATGCATCCCCATGCAACAAACTATATCAGAACAATCATTAACTTCTTGAGCAATCTGAGCTACAGCTCATCTGTTTGAACGGACCACACTTGCCTGCCTTCGCTCCCCACGTGCATCAATGAGCCTTGGTCGCCCATGACCCTGTCGCCGGTTCACCACTGTTCCTTCCTTGGACCACTTTTGATAGATACTGACCACTGCAGACCAGGAACACCCCACAAGAGCTGCAGTTTTGGAGATGTCGTCTAACCATCCCAATTTGGCCCTTGTCAAACTCACTCAAATCCTTATGCTTGCCACTTTTAACACATTAACTTTGATGATAAAATGTTCACTTGCTGCCTAATATATCCCACCCACTAACAGGTGCCGTGATGAAGAGATAATCAGTGTTATTCACTTCACCGGTCATAATATTATGCCTGATAGGTATTTATTTGAATGCAGTAATTTCATAAAAATATTTTGGTCACACTTTAGTTTAATTCTGACTATTAAGTTAACTAACCATAAACTACAACTTTTGTCTTAATAGCTAATTACTGCTTATTAATAGTTAGTAAGGTAGTTGTTAAGTTTAGGTAATTAAGGATTAAGGGATGTAGAATATGATCATGCAGAATAAAGAATTAACATGTGCTTCAAAAGTACTAATAAACAGCCAATTTCCTAGTAAAATGCATCCTAACAAGCAACTAGTGAGAATTGGACCCTAAACGAAAGTGTTGTAATGTTAAATATAAAAGTGAGTACTGTGAGGCTCTAAAATGTAAACTGCAAAAATGCAGCTTATAACACACAGTCATACTAGTCATATGTTGTTTTAATGTTTTATCCCTCACCTGCAGTTGAACAATTAATAGTGTACCTAGGTAAGGTGAATTTAAAGCAAACAATACTTCTCATGGTTGCTTCTTGCTGATTCAGCTGATATTTCCACCGCACTGGCGCCTGTCATTTCAGAGAATAGTACAACAGAATGTATAGAGCCTCTGAGGTATCGCATGCTGGACAGCATCCTAATTTGATTTATAACTGGAAATAAAATGCTTTCATTTTACAAATGAAAACATGACATACAGTACTTTACTTTTACATTCAAAAATACTTAGGATATAGTGTGATCAACCATAACTGTGGCAGCTGGAAAAAATGGGGTAACTCTTTACAATACTGTCTCAGTTGTTAACATTTGTTAATGTAATAAGTAACATGAACTAACAATAAGCAGTACATTTGTTAAATTATTTATTAATCTTTGTTAATGTTAGTTAATAAAAATCCAGCTGATTATTGTTTGTTCATGTAAGTTCACAGTGCAATAATTTGACATTTGATTTTAAATAATGTAATAATGAAATTAACAATAACTAAGATTAATAAAGGCTGTAGTAGTATGGCTATTTATTAGTTCATGTTAACTAAAGTAGATAACTAATGTTAAAGGGATGGTTCACCCCAAAATGAAAATTCTGTCATCATTTAGTCATGCTCAAGTTGTTCCAAACCTGTATACATTTCTTTGTTTTGCTGAACACAAAGGAAGATATTTGGAAGAGTGCTTGTAACCAAGCAGATCTTAGTAGCCATTGTATTTTTCCCCACTAGTCAATGTCTGCCGATATCTGCTTGGTTACAAAAATTCTTCCAAATATCTTCCTTTGTGTTCAGCAGAAGAAATAAATTCATACAGGTTTGGAACAACTTAACATCATTTTCATTTTTGACTCAACTATCCCTTTTTGTAGGGATAACCTTATTGTAAAATGTTAACAAAACTGGTTTATTGAGTCTGTTAACTTTGGTCTTAACTTTGGTGGCATATGAGATATCAGTGGAAAAACAAATTAGTTCAGATTTCCACATTTTGATTATTAAGCCAAATAACTTGCAGTGATGAATCGCCAGCAATAAGACCGGAACATGCGTCAAGAAAGTAAATCTGGTCAGTTTTGATTTCAGGTTGCCTTTATGAGGGCATATGTGATATGAGAAGAAAAACTCAGATGAGATGTATGAGACTGACAAAGAGTAAGAGAAGGAGACCCAGGGTGAATGGTGGTAAAGCTGAATGATTGCTTGGTGAGAATTATTATTGATGATTCAGGCTATGTGAATTATTAACGAGAGAGGAAAAGCATCTCTGAATGTGTCTTTGACATTGGATACTGACAGAGATCGATGCCGGGGCCAAGAGAGAGAGAGAGCAGAGGAGAGGATGGACAGAACAAAAGTGGTGGGTAAATCCTGAGCCTTGACACGAGAGGCACGGAGAATGATTCAGAGCTTTACAGATATAATGTTTTATCAACTTCCTAAATATTGTTCTGACTCCTAACCTTTAAAGGGATAGTTAGCTGAAAATTAATATCCTGTCATTATTTACTCACCCTCATGCTGTTTCAAACCTGCATGACTTGCTTTCTTCTGCAGAATGGTCATAGATAAACCACTGGAGCTTAAAAAAATGCAAAAAGTCAAGGTAGTTAATAAAACTAAATTTTGATATATTTCAAGTTAGCTGAAGCCATACAATAACTCTGGGTGATGAACGGACATCATTTAAGGCAGTGATGACCAATGTGTTTGGAGGGGGAACAATTTACTATATATACAGTGAGGAAAATAAGTATTTGAACAGCCTGCTATTTTGTTCTCCTACTTGGAAATCATGGAGGGGTCTGAAATTGTCATCGTAGGTGTATGTCCACTGTGAGAGACATAATCTAAAAAAAAAAAAATCCAGAAATCACAATATATGATTTTTGAACTATTTATTTGTAGCTGCAAATAAGTATTTGAACACCTGTCTATCAGCTAGAATTCTGACCCTCAAAGACCTGTTAGTCTGCCTTTAAAATGTCCACCTCCACTCCATTTATTATCCTAAATTAGATGTACCTGTTTGAGGTTGTTAGCTGCATAAAGACACCTGTCCACCCCATACAATCAGTAAGAATCCAACTACTAACATGGCCAAGACCAAAGAGCTGTCCAAAGACACTAGAGACAAAATTGTACACCTCCACAAGGCTGGAAAGGGCTATGGGGAAATTGCCAAGCAGCTTGGTGAAAAAAGGTCCACTGTTGAAGCAATCATTAGAAAATGGAAGAAGCTAAACATGACTGTCAATCTCCCTCGGACTGGGGCTCCATGCAAGATCTCATCTCGTGGGGTCTCAATGATCCTAAGAAAGGTGAGAAATCAGCCCAGAACTACATGGGAGGAGCTGGTCAATGACCTGAAAAGAGCTGGGACCACCGTTTCCAAGGTTACTGTTGGTAATACACTAAGACGTCATGGTTTGAAATCATGCATGGCACGGAAGGTTCCCCTGCTTAAACCAGCACATGTCCAGGCCCGTCTTAAGTTTGCCAATGACCATTTGGATGAACCAGAGGAGTCATGGGAGAAAGTCATGTGGTCAGATGAGACCAAAATATAACTTTTTGGTCATAATTCCACTAAACGTGTTTGGAGGAAGAAGAATGATGAGTACCACCCAAAGAACACCATCCCTACTGTGAAGCATGGGGGTGGTAGCATCATGCTTTGGGGATGTTTTTCTGCGCATGGGACAGGGCGACTGCACTGTATTAAGGAGAGGATGACCGGGGCCATGTATTGCGAGATTTTGGGGAACAACCTTCTTCCCTCAGTTAGAGCATTGAAGATGGGTCGAGGCTGGGTCTTCCAAGATGACAATGACCCGAAGCACACAGCCAAGGAGTGGCTCTGTAAGAAGCATATCAAGGTTCTGGCGTGGCTTAGCCAGTCTCCAGACCTAAACCCAATAGAAGATCTTTGGAGGAGCTCAAACTCTGTGTTTCTCAGTGACAGGCCAGAAACCTGACTGATCTAGAGAAGATCTGTGTGGAGGAGTGGGCCAGAATCCCTCCTGCAGTGTGTGCAAACCTGGTGAAAAACTACAGGAAACTACAGGAAACGTTTGTGTACCAAATATTAACATTGATTTTCTCAGGTGTTCAAATACTTATTTTCAGCTGTATCATACAAATAAATAGATAAAAAATCATACATTGTGATTTCTGGATTTTTTTTTTTTTTAGATTATGTCTCTCACAGTGGACATACACCTACGATGACAATTTCAGACCCCTCCATGATTTCTAAGTGGGAGAACTTGCAAAATAGCAGGCTGTTCAAATACTTATTTTCCTCACTGTATAATATCAGTACAGTAATATTTTCTCTCAGCTGTGTTTTCAAGACATGGTCATTCAAGAAAAAAGTCACATTGGGCCTAGTTTTCACATTTTGATTGGGGCAAATTGTCATGTGTTTTAAATTGTATAAATATAACCATTATAATTATAATAACCATTAAACCATTATAATATAATTGCCTTTCACATTTCAGTGCAATAGTTTAGTACAATAGTTTTGTGTTGCATGATTGTTTTACTCTTAAAATTATAGCCTGTTTAACTTGCCACATTTAGTGACAACTTGTCCATCTGTTGGTTGATATTTGTTTAATAAACTGTACTTTTTTCCCGGGCAAAAAAAAGGCGAAATTCTCAATAGATTTGTTGTTTTCAGACTTTCTAAAATATCCACTGGGGTAAATGTGACAAATACTGAGACTCCCATAACTGGATAACTATAAGCATTGGTATTGTTAAATTTTCACATATTTTCCTATTCATTAAAGTTTATACATTAAAAAATAATAATAATAATAACACTGCCACAGAATTCATACAAATGAATGAGAAAGAAAATATGCTGGTCTACATGACAAATGTATGTGTTTTCTGTTCTGTATTGTATAAATGAATGCAGATCAACACATCTTAATCTTTTTGCACAGGAGATCTATCTGTATCTATTTGTGCATCTTTGCATGTGTCTATGGTTTTGTTGTCCAGGTGCACATCTGTCCTCAGGGTCAGAGGGTCAAAGTGAAGGGACAGATCCTCTGGGACAGTCTGCCACGGCCATTCAGCTATCCTGCCTCTTCTTCCGATCCTTTCCCTCTCTTTTCCGTCCACTCCATCCCCCGCCTGAGGACTGCTGTCATCCGGCGTGACACTAAGAGGGGACAGGGATCGCTTCCAATCACCCTCCATCAGCTTTTATTGCCATGATGACAGGCCGACAGGCTGATGGCGGTAAACTGTCACCCCAGATTATCTGCACGCTGGAAACTGATGCTCTTCTAATGTCCAGAGAACATTAGAAATCCCAAATATACGTGTTCTCTCAATGTTTGGCAAGCTACTGACTAGACAGGAGTGATGTTGTGAGGTAGAACTTTTTTTTTAAGAATTAAAGATTTAGAATTTTACTCTTGATAATTCTAATACATTATGTCATATACTGAAGTAAAAACCTGTCATCGTTTACTTTCTCCATTTAAAACAAAACAAAACATGTATTTCTTTATTTCTACAGTGGAATACAAAAAGAGTATTTATAGAATGTTCAAGCTGCTGTTTTCCATACAGTGAAAATGAATTGTGACCATCGAGCATGAACTTTAATAATTTTCGAATGAGTTTCTCACACAAAGAGTGTTTATATGAAGAAGACTTGAAAGAAAACAGAAAAAGTACATGGGTTGAATGTACCACTTTCACAATGCATGCATGGTGCTGTTTTGGAGCTTAACAGCACCCCATTCACTTTCATTGTATGGAAAAGAGCATCTTAGGCATTCTGCTAAACTTCTCCTTTTGTCATTCATACAAGGTCATACATGTTTGGAACAACATGGCAGTGAATATATGTTGACATATTTTTTTACTGAACTATTGCTTTAAGTGTCCATTCACATTGAACTGCAGATGGTTGGTTAGAGGCTGTCTTCATACAAGATATGATCCGTTGAGTGGCCATATGAAGACCATAAAAAAGCCTTTCTGCTGTTGATGTGTCTTTACTGACATGGCCATAAAAATGACCCAATGACATGTTAGGGTTCAACATTCTCCAATAACATGCACTCACACAAACCCATTGCACAGTGTGTGTGCAGGGCATGAGGGTTAATAGTCTGTCTTTCTTTACAGCACATTACTGGCTGGACACTCTGTTAGCAGTGATGTGGAGGTCAATCGTACTTGTCCCCTCACATTACAGCCACAGGGTGACAGACAGAGACAAACACACTCTCACACTATTAGAGTGGAACAGCCTGCCCTGTGTCTCCTTCTGATGGGGGAATCACTCACAAGCAATCAGGGGAAACCCTCACCACCGGTTCAGTCACAGGCGTTAGATGTGTGTGTGTGCTGGATTAGGAGTTACACTGAGAGAGATTGAATTCACAGAAGATATGGACAATATTTTTTATTTGCTCCTGACATTCCTAATGTATATAGACAGATAGTTACATACAGTAACACAAAATATTCTATTAAAATCTATCTATTTTTTATAGTGCTTTTCAAACTCTGTATTAATGCATGCAGTCTAATAATTATTGGGAACACTTTACAATAAGGTCTCATTTGTTAACATTAGTTAATGCATTAAATAACATGAACTATAACAATAACAATAACAATGAGCAATATATTCTTGTTGCATTTATTACCTTTGTTAATTTTAGTTACTTAACGAGGTTGTTTGCTCATATAATCATAAAATATTTAGGTTAAGCTTATTAGCTTATTTGTCTACTGATGAGGGACTTGATGAAGCACACTGTCAGAAAAAAAGGTACAGAGCTGTCCCTGAGGCGGTACCCTAAGGTACAAAACCAAAAAGGTACTTATATGTACCTTTATATGTACCTTTAAGGTACTAATACACACTCTTAAAGTACCATTATGTACCATTTAGGGGTGAGTAAGGTACAAAGATGTACCTTTTCACTTTTGTACCCTAGGGTTCTGCCCCAGTGACAGCACTGTACCTTTTTTTCTGAGAGTGCAGCTTCAACTCAAACTCTGATATACCACCACAGTGATTAAAAAAGGATGTAGGGCAAGATACCTAAGATAAAGGTGGAGTTTGGGGAGGTGGTGGGATGCTGTATGGAACATCTGAGACTGAGGAGAGGTAAGCAGCTGTTTATTTACTCTGGCTGTTGATTGGAAGATTAGATAATTACGTTTAGAACTTCACTAAAAATGATGACTGATGTTAACAGATACAGCTTTTGATCTTAAAAATGCATAAGCAAATGTTGAAATTACTGAAGAGGTATTTTTCATTGTTAATTCATGATAACTAACATAGTTAACTAATGTTAACAAATGAAACCTTATTTTAAAATTGCCTAATAATCTGATGTAGTAATCCAGTCTCATGATATTTACGAAAGTAAAAATAAAAAATACAATAATGAAATGAGCAGTAATGGCTGACAAACTTAAACTTGCAAAAGCTTTCACAAACCAATAAAGAAGACCAGAAAAAATACTGGCGTAGATATAGAAATGTCTGCTTTGGCCCCCTGACCAACTTTCAGGTGTCAGTCCAGAACAGCTTTTAGTGTGTCCTAAATAGAGCTCTGTCAGTCTGTACACCCAAGGGACCACGAGCATCAAGGAGAGATGGAGAATTTAACAGTGTGTGTGTGAGTGTGTGTGTGTGTGTTTGACTTCATTCTGTTCACTGATGCCAACAGAAGTGACATTGTCAGGCACTGTGACAGCTCTGTTCTCACTGAGTGTCTGTGTGTAAGTGTTTGTTTACATACGTCACTCAGGCAGTATATGTCTTTGTATGAGAGAAACAGAAAAAAAAATGGAATGGAGCAAGAGAAAGAGTCATCTTTTCAGTATCCTGATACGTCCTATTCTCATGTCATTGTCCTCATGCACACTGACCTCTGTTTGATTAGAAATCCCTCGTTAAGACCCTGATAGATTGTTCCTCGTTTGGAGGCACTTTGCATATGCACCATTTGCCCTGTTTATGATGCATAAAGGCGGGGCCTTCCTCCACTCCCTCCCTAAAGTCAGCCATCAAGCCCCGCCCTCAACCATAAAGCCAAGGTTAATCCCTATCCCCCATCTCCCGCCTCCATCCATCACCATGGAAATCTTACCGTTGCAATGGACTGCTCTATTACATTTGACATGGGGAGTGGGATGCTAGGGAAGCGTCGCTCCATTGTCTCCCAAAGCACCCATAAAGGGCATTTAAGGAGCCTGTGCGAGCGCATCCCTCCGCATGAGTTAAGCAGCACTGACTACAAATATGGAGCTGTACAGGTGCACATTCATGGATTGACAATGGCAAATGGCAGATTGACATCAAGTCAAAAGTGTTTCCACAATAATGTCTGCTCTTTTTATAAAGTCAGGTTAACCCTAGATTGACAATGTTTTATCACAACAAAATGTATGTCAACCATTTCAGGCACACCTACCTACATCCTTGATTTAATTTTAAATTAACTTAAAAATAAGCAACATTATTAGTTATTTATTTATTAACTTAATTTTCAACACAATAATATTTCATTTCAGAGCATAAGGTCTATGACCTTTCAAGTATAGAAAATAGTATCAATAATTTTTACATGACTTGTGCAAATATGATGCAAGCAAAGTCCAAAGTGTACAAATAATCACTAAATTCATTTGGACAAAAATAATCATCCGGTTTAGCTCTGTTTTATAACTATAGGACAACTTGAACTGCAAGGTGAAAAAAAATTATAAGGTAGAAAATTCATTTGACTTTTCTTTACTTATAAAAAAAAAAAAAAAAAGTAAAACTATTCTCATGGCAGCACATGGAATGCCGTGGAAAGAAGAAGCTCCATTACAACAGTAAATATTTAGTATGAAGTATTTTTTTTAATCAATATACACTAGAAAATAACAAAAATATATATTTATTTATATTGATCAATAATTTGGCAAAGAGTCATGTGGACAGGATATATTATATTCTTGCTTTTATTTCTTGAGCAAGATACAGAAACTTTTTCTCTCTTTCCATGTCACCTCTCCTCTTCATCGCTTTCTCTTTTTTCATTCTCTCCCTTTCTCTACCTCTGTATCGACTAGCCATCAAATCTCCCATCCTCACAGCAGGCCATTTCTCCTTGTCTCAGCAGTCTACACCTCCCCCTCCATTACAGCTCATAATCTCATCTGAAAAGGCAAATGACCCTATGAAAGAGAGAGAGTGAGATGGTTGCGAACAGGAAGCATGTATGGAAAAAGAGCACATAGCGTAGACGTACAAAATGCGAGTAAAGCTCCTGAATATGCCTGGCTGTGGAGATGCGAGCAGATGAGAAAATAGAGTGAAGAATTAGGATGGGGCAGGGAAATTGACCATGATATTATGTAGTAAATGCATTATTTTTGGAAACCACACATAACACTGTTTTATGCACTGAGGAATGAGCAAATATGTGACCTAAAATAACCCTATTTCATGACTATTTGACCTCTTATTGACTATGACTGCCACTTGGTCACTCTTATGCTAATCTGATGTAACCTTCAAGTTGTTATTATAATAGTGGGGGAATCTAATACTGACAGTCTGACTACAACCAACTCAACTGTTCCGGCTTATTTGTCTATCCCCATTACAAAGTTTTATCACAAAAAAGACTTAAATAATTAATAATAATAATAATAATAACAACAACAACAATAAAAAATAAATAAATGTAACATTACTGTGGACACAGGATTCACAGCCTGAGTCTACAGTAATGTTTGTTTATTTATTTGGATGATGAAAATGGAGGATGTGTGAAGAGTCTTTGTTGGGGAATTATGCATTTTCTTTTATTTGTATCTTTTCTTCTAAAAGCATATAGTATCTCAGTTTACCTAATTGATTATTGGGTAGAGTGTGCAGATGTAAAGGCTTTGTTTGGATATGTTCAGTCAGGCATATAAATATGCATCATTGCACTTATTCTAATGCATAAGTGCAGTTTTACCATACAACCTCAATACCAGAAGGAGAAAACTAACAGTATATTGTATATTGTTTAAATACACTCTATTGCTTTAATTGAACACATTTGGCTTGAAGTGTATGAATTGGATGTATGTATGCAGTGTCCCTCACATAGAATAAGCAGTAGGCTAAAGCTAAACCAGTTTACAGTCATAATATTGCTTCTCAATATGTGTGCTATGATATTAGCTTACTGCAGCCAAAGAACCACACATGGCTTCATTAAGAGTTTCACATTAGAATGTTGCTAAGCTAATGGCTAAGTACTCTTAAAACATAAAATACACACACACACGCACACACGCACGCACGCACACACACACACACACACACACACACACACACACACACACACACACACACACAACTATATGGAAAAATAGTTAAGTTTTAATTCAGCTCATTTTATTGATCATATTTAGTATTGAATAAAATATCAAAGAAATATTAAAGTATTTATCTTAACTTCTCATGAAAAAATTAGCCACCTACATTTCAGCATACTTTAAAAAAGAGAATGTTACGAAAATTGTACTTTAAAACATATATTGTATACTTAAGTGTAAACGGAATATAATGCTTTTGAATGCTTTTTTTATTATTATACATTGTAAAAAACGTCAGGCCTCTCCAATTCACATCTAAATTTTTTCAGTTGGCCAAATTGAATTTCTGTGAGTTGATACAGTTTAATTCACAGAAATCCAATTTGACCAGCTAAAAAAATTAGATGTGACCAGTCAGAAAATGTTCAATTGGAGACCTCAATTTGTTTTACAGTTTAAGTATAAATTATAAGTATGACTTAATTACATCTTTGTGTAATTTCATAATTCTGTTGTTTTTGAAATATGTTTAAAGTGTACTGCAAAATGTTAAACTAAAGTTTTATGTCATTATATCGAAACGTTGTGGTGAGAGCATGCGGCCCTTTGCCCAGAATGTAAGTGGCATGGATTGACCTGAACTGCAGCTGCTGACTCCAGAGGAGGAGATGGCGGGCGAGTTGCGGCATGCGATGTGAACGTAGACAACCCTGGTGGTTGATGTATGCCACAGTTTCAGTATAACACGGAGGGGCAGCAAGGTGAAGCACTGGGGCCAGAGCCGGGAATCATAGCATCCCAAAGTAAAGGCAGTGAGTGAGGTGTGACTCTTACCTGGCTCCATGGAAGGGTCGAAGGTTTGGATTGAGATACGTGAGGTGGCATCACGTCCTCGAACAGCAAACTCCTGCACTGTGGAGAGACAAGAGGGGGTTGAGAATGAAGAAGCGTAGGGCCAAGAGAGATGGGGGCGTTGAGAAAGTGAACTTTGTCAGCTTCCTTCATCTCAGCCAGGTTCAACGAGAGATGAAGTTCCTGGACCACTAAGGTGGACTTGGTCTGGCCAAGGGCATGAACCATGACTATTGTTGCCCTGACGGTGAGGTCAGTCGCTGTACGTATTTACTACATAAACCCTGGCTCAGAACTACCCTCGTGCTTTGGCCTGATGGACTTGCACGAGGGCCAAAGCATGCAGGGCAGAGGCTGTTCAGCAGCACTCTAAGCCATGGTGGCAAGAGTGGCCAAGAACTTACAGGCCTTGGTTGGGAGGTGTGGTCATAAATGCAACGCAATTGCCCACTCCACCTAAGGAATCTCCAAAACCTTAGCTGCCCCACCATCGACTGTAGTGAGAGCGGAGGACATAGCACAGACTTTGTGACCTCCTCATGCACCTCCGGTAAGAAAGGAACTGTGCCCAGAAACCAATTGTCCAACCGTAGACGTTCTGGGCAGGGTGAAGGGTTTCACTCAAGTCCAACGCTCACGGCGGTCCGGGAAAGCATGGCCGTCAATTCTGGGGCAGCATTGCTGAGGAGGACTTAAGCCCACAGTCTGATACAGCTATTGACATCCAGTGCTCTGCTGGAGCTCCAGATGAGGTGCCGGGTTCCCTATGAGAAGGACCTGCAGGCTCATCAGGAAACTCCACAGCCTGCGATGTGTGTGAGGAGTGAGAGGCCCGTGACGACTGGCCCGACAGGAGAGCTCCCATTGTAACCCTCATATCACCCTGTGTATTAACCAAAGTGGTTATCTGCCGTACAGAGAGATCGGAACAGGGAATAATGGAGGGGACTCCACTGTTTTCAAGGTACTGGAGTCTCAATTTTAACATTGTGATTGTCATATTCCCACAGTGAGAACATGAGTCATCAACTTGGTGTACTTACCGCTTAGACACACTTAGACAGTGATTGTGGTTGTCAGACAGGGCCAGAAAACGACCACATCCAGAAACACACAGGTCAAATGCCATCTTTAGAAAGATGCAACATCACCCATGCTTGGTCTTTTAAGGAAACTGTTCTTTTACTGTTGACACACTTATGTGTGCATGTTTTCTCTTTTTAGGCAAAAACACAGCCGAGTGCACCTTGTGTCCAACGAAGAATGTCCCTGTTTCAGTGAAGGCAGATATGCAGAACGCTGTGTAAACAACTCTTTGGCTACGAAAACAACAATACCAGTATGTCCGGGGGAGTGGGTTGTCATTCAAATCTCACTCGCCAATGTTCACTGGCCCATTTTCTTACCACTCAAAGGTGACTGGGCTCCCAAGTGAGATGCCAGTCATTCGACAACGTTGCAGTATGCAGTATACCATGGAGGGGCAGCAAGGTGGAGCACTGGGGCCCAACCTGGGAGTCATAGCATCCCAAAGTAAAGGCAGTGATTGTGGTGTGACTCTTACCTGTCTCCATGGAAGGGTTGAAGGTTTGGATGGAGCTATGTCATGAGGCGTCACGTCCACCTGCACTGTGGAGAGACAAGAGGGGGTTGAGAGTGAAGAAGCGTAGCGCCGAGGAGATGGGAGCGTTGAGAAAGTGAACAAATCTCACTCGCCAATGTTCACTGGCCAATTTTCTTACCACTCAAAGGTGATTGGGCTCCCAAGTGAAACCCAGTCATTGAACATAACGTCAAACATGACTGACTGAAAGGGAACTTGTATGTTGTAATTACATTTATTTATATATTTAATTTATTTTACTTTAAATTAAATGTTGAAAAACACTATACTGTTAAATTTCAGGAGCCGTCAATATTACTGTATTTCTTTAAAACTCATCAAAAGATTATTAAAACAATATGCTTTAAAATGTAGCTACCTTTCCTTTGACATTATTACAAAGTCCACTTTTCTAAAGTGTAAGTGTGTTAAGAAACAGTTGAGAAAGTGTACTCTTTTTTAAGGACGCTCAAGTGGCTTTTCATTCATATTAAATTATCTGCAAGTAAAAAAATGTTAAAGCTTGTTGACGCTGCAAAGGAGACATGCTGTGTAATATTAAAATTTGGCTAAAATTAGAGAGCATAATTATAATAGCTATTTTCTGGAACAGACTTTGAATCAATAATGCACATAAGATGCCTTAAAGTGCTGCCTGCATGAGCAGCTCACTATACAGAGCAATTGAACATGTGTGTAAGCAGTTGAGAGAGAAAAAGAGAGGGGGATAGGAACATTACACAGATATTACCTACTCCTTAGCCTCTTGTCCCTTCGTCCCCTGACAGTCAGATCAGCCTGATGTTTGACAGCCCACCAGAGATCACACTGCTCCAATAACAGTGTAATTAATCCTGATGCTCCAACACACACATCACTGCATACTATGTGACAGTCCACTTGAGATTACAAAGCTTGAATAACAGAGTAATTAATTTTGACCCAAACACACACACACACACACAAGCATGCATGCGTACGTCCATGCAAAACACTTGCTCACTGTTTGGCAGCCTACTTGAGATCCCACGGCTTCAATATCATAGTAATTAATCCATCGACCGGAGACACAGTGGGGTGATCAACTGGAATCAAAGATTGTCTTAACCTTTGACCCCCGCTCTTCAGACGCCATCGACAGGGAGGTGGGTGTGCCTGCGGTCCGACCTTCCTCCTTCATCTCCCTCTCTCTTCATCTCTCTCCTACTCTTGCTGCCTGTGACACTCTGATCAATTCCCCATCAAATCTTAATGCAGCGGTTTAACTCAAGTGTGGCATCTTAATTAGGGCGATAACTGCGCACTGTCAGGGTCATTGACTGCGCCTGCCGCCGACCAATGACTCTCATCGACAGGCTGCTAGCACACAGAACGAGAGCCAGAGAGAGACAGGGCCAGGAATGATGAGACAAGGAGACACAAGAGACAAAGAAGTATAAAGCAGAGAGAGAGGATTCACGAGACATGGCTTAAAAAAAAACGAAAATTGTAGATATGTACATACTGGCAGCATAAGAAGAAAAAATATGTTTTTGGGGCAAAATATCAAGAAGATAATATGACTTATAAAACACAACAATTACTTAAAGGGATAGTTTGACCAAAAATGGTGCATTTACTCACCTTCATGTTGCTCATAATCCATTTTCTTTCACCAGTGGGGCACAAAATAAGACATTTTGCAGAATGAACTGGTTACAATCGCAATGAATGGAAAATGAATGGATTTTTAAAAATGATGTTTTATTAAAAAAGTTTGGGAGGCACATGTTCAGATCATCTACCCAATCGGCGTGAGGAGGCCTATATAAATCCCGAACTCACATCTGTTCCAGAACAGTTTTCTAGCATCTCTGCCCCACCCCAACACCTCACTCCCAACTGTTCCTATCCTAGCCGGGGATGGGGGGTGGCGGTGGTGTACTCTGGGTTCCGGGCCACATTCCAAACTTGGAGCCCTCCCACCAATCAGCGCACCAAATATGCATACTCTTTACTCTATTCGATTATATGTATGTTTCCTTATACATACGAACTTAACTAAAAAAAAAATATATGCAAAAGCATTACACTAAAAGCACTAAGCATCATAAAAGTACTCCATATGACTTTTGCACTGTTTTCAAAGCCATGTATGATAGCTTTGTGTGAGGAACAGACTGAAATTGATACTATCATTCAAAAGTTGGTATGATGATGCTCACCAAGGATGAATTTATTTGATCAAAAATACAGAATACAAAATAAAGTATAAAAACAATAAAAAATAATGAAATATAATCACAATTTTAAATAATATGACTTATAAATTCATATAATTTAAAACAACTGTTTTGTATTTTAATATATTTTAAAATGTAATTAATTCCTGTGATGGCAAAGCTAAATTTCTAGCAGCCATTCCTCATTCTAATATGCTGATTTTGTGCTCGGGAAACATTTTCTATCATTATTAATGTTGAAAACAGTTGTGCTGCTTAATATCTTTGTAAAAAAAAATGTAAGACCCTTTGATAAATAAAACACTATTTATTTTACATTAGAAAGGTCTTTACAGTCACTTTTGATACACTTATTGATTTCTTTATTGTCTTTGCTAAATAAAAATATTAATTGCTTTCAAATAATAAATAAATAAATCTCCAACCCTGTGAAGGATGTTGTAAACAAGTCCAAGACTTGAAAAAATTACACTTTTATGTGTGTGTATGTGTGTTGGCGCGTGCGTGTGTCTGCTTTTCTATTAGAAAGACAAATCTTTAAAAATAAATAAATAAAATACAATGTACCTCCATAACATGACATAGTTGTTCTGAAACATAGTTTGATTATGTGACAGTAATAATCATGAAACATTATGTCCTTTATGGTGCATATTAACTTTAACGGCCCATGAGCTCATCTTGTGGCTTGTGACATCAAATTCAATATTTTTTTTCCCCTATCAAAATGAATAGACAACTGAATCGATATAATGAGTTGCGTCCATTGAAATAATACATGTGATAACAAAGCGCATAAGTAAGCAAATATTAAAAGAGTAAAGAAACCGGGAGATACAGGGATGGGGAAAAAAAGACACAGTATGTGATAAAGAGGACAAAATGAAGCATTTGGTTTCGAGTCTATCTTGCAGTCCTTCCCATTGGATCAAGAGAGGAATTCTCTTTTTCACATCAAGCAGCAATTTGCTCACTGCTGGTTTGTGTTAGTGAACTGGCAGAGAGAGAGGGTGAAGGATGGACTGAGAGGGAGAGTTCTCTTCTTTTTATGTGACAAATAAAGAAATCAATAAATCATTGCTGGCTTTGACAGGTGGTGGCAAGGCGGGCCATTTATCATTGAGTATTTATGAAGTTGTCGCCAGTACCCCCGCCCTCCTCCTCCCTCTGAAATATTTAAACATGTGCGTGTGTGGAGAGCAGCGGTCTACTGGGCTGCAGTGAGAGGAGCGATAGAGAGAGAGAGAGATGGTAGATATTCAAGCGTGTTGAACAGCCTGCGGCTTTTTCCTCCAGGGTTCCCTAACACACATTACACACTTCACACACATGGGCCACTGCCGTCTGAATGCCCCCTTGAGTAGTGCTCAGGTCTTTAAAGGGTGTGGAACGTATTGCTGTGATCCCTCGCTCTGTATTTGACCCCAGGGAGGAGGAGAAAAACCACATAGTCAAGAGTGTCAACTTGAATTCCTGGAGGGATGTGTGTGAGTCTGGTCATCCCTTACTGAAGCCTCTCTCTATGTGGCAGACGGCTTCTAAAACTACTTTCTGAAAGAATTGAATCAATTACAGGTTTTTTTTTTACAATCACTAGGATCAATTTCTTAATCCTTAGGTCACTTTTTCGAAACACGAATGTGATGTTTATCTAAAGTCATTTTTGCTTAGTATAGTTGACTTGGATTATTGAAGGTCAGCAGCAAAGACATATAAGTGTATTAATTTACATGTTTAATTATTGCAGGTTTGCAAAAAAATCTGAGTTTGTGTTTCACTGTTTTTATTCATTTTGAGGAATACTTATTTAACAGTATTTGAGGAATGCTGTTTTTGTGCACTGAGTTGAGTAAATCCATGGACACATGTAATACAATAGCCAGCATGTTTACATTGCAAAACTAAGTCACTTGCATTACTTGTTTAAAAAAGTAACTCAGATATTTTGTAAATTTAAAAGTAATGCATTACTTTACTCATTACTTGAAATTAAAAATAATCTGTTTATGTAACTCGTATTACTTGCAATGCGTTAGGTTAACATGCAGGTTAGTTTGCATGTTCAAAACCTAACATAACACTAAAACTGTATGAGACAACAATTTGCTACATTTCTACAGTACTTTGAAATATATTCTCAAAAAATATATAATACTAACAGTTAAATGTAGCTGAACAATACAGTACACAGGTGTTAAGGCCCGTTCACACCAGGGATGACTACAGTGGTGGCCAAAATTATAAGAACTATTTACCTTTTTTTGCCTCCAAAACATGATTTAATTTCATAATGTTCATGAAACATGCAGATGGTTGCTATGAGCTGAGTCACACTGTTTTTATCCACTTTTAACTTTAATATTTGATATGTCCACCTTTTGAAGCAATTACAGCATATCTCTCTGGCATAATGTCAATATATTTCCTCTGAGTACTTCAACACCAATGTTATCCCATGCCTTCTGCAACAGAAGCCAAAGGCTTTCCTTTGAATGTCCTGATGGCAAAGCTGAATTTTTCAGTGTCACATGTTTCTTCAGAAATCATTTTAATGCTGATTTAGTACCAGTTAAATATTTATTATTAATTTCAATGCTGAAAACAGTTGTGCTGATTAATATACCATGATATATATTTTTAAGGACTATTTGTTGAGCAAGAGTAGCCAAGCATTTATTTTAATTTTATATATTTTTGTTTAAAAAAAATCTAAATTTGTTTAAAAAAATCTTACTGACTTCAAACTCTTGAACGATATTGTTTACAAATTTCTCTTAAGCATTGTATCCACTGCGGTTAATACCATTAACGCACTGCTGCAGATATTGACCTACTAAGGAAATATGAAAACAAAGCACTACATAACATTCCTGTGGGAATGAAACAGGGGTTAAATGACCCTTTATTAAGGATGAGACTATCTTTCAGGGTTGCTCAAATAAAGCGTAAATCAATGACTATTCAAAAGGCAAACATTTAGTCTAGAACTACAATAACCATCATGTTCAACCATCACACAGCACACACAATGCCTCTGCACTTACTCCTGCTTTCACTCAACATGGGGACAGGAGAGGTGTCGGTCAATAAATGGGAAAACAAAGTAACTTGCATTACTTATTTGAAAAAGTAACTTTAAAAGAAATGTGTAACTTTACTCGTTACATGAAAAAAGTAATCAGTGTAAATCAATGAGAACTCATGAAAAGTGAGTTCCAATTAACAATTCTTGTCATGTGATGTGATGGTGCAGTATATTAAATATGCCAAGTTGATATGATTTGGATTTGAAACATTGGTGGATTGGTGATAGTGGATTGATGATTCAGGAAATCATTTATTAATTAGTGGTTAGATAGAGGCTTAACATGGGAAAATCCCCAACCATTCAGCTTATTTGTAGCTAATCCTTATTATCCTTGGTTTACTCAAATTATGACTTAAAGGTCTTTAAACAGCTTAGTGTGTCTGGGTCTTTTTTTAAGTTCACTTGCAGTTACGACCATAAAAAGATGTCTGTGACAAAGTTTAAACCTGTGATCTTCAGAAATCAATATACTGCTTGCTCTATGGTCAAAGTTATCTTTGTGTAACATTAACATTAATAAATACATTTCAAATAGACATTACGTTTAACATTAAGATATCATATACAGTAGCCTACATCTCAAACTTTCGGCATGCAACTGCAATGTTCCAGTGTATGTCATATACGGACTGGAGGGCATTTATACGCCTCAGATGTCGTTAAAAATTGAAATGAAAAATAACACAAAAGCAATAGAGTAAGAGAGAACATAAAAACAGTACCACTTTCTAGAATATGTGAGCATATGGGGAATGTTAGCTCAGGGCCTCCAAAAAAAACCTTTAAAAGAGCAGAAGCAAAGCGATCATGGGTGGTGCTGCAGGGGTCCTGAAACGAGCAAGGTGGAGGTGTGGTGAGCAGGACGGGTGGTGATAAAAGATTTCATAGGAACAAAAAAGAACGGAACATGGCGTGAAAAACAAAGAAATAAGAGATGCAGGAAAACAAACTAGGTAAGAGGATGAAATAGGAAGAGTGAGAGCTGGGGGCAATGCTGAGATTTAAACCCATTCTGTCTGAGGCTCCATCGGATAATGAGCTGACTAAGCAGAGAGAGAGAACGAGCGAGCACTCGCTGTTGCAGATAGAAGAGTAAATGTATATTTGCTTGCATTAACATTCAGTTCATTTCTTTATTTAGTTTTTATCTCTTAATATCTTCCATATTTGTCATAGAGATCTAGTGCATCCCTAATTTTGTTCTCCTTTGTCTGGTGTTTTTCTGATTCCTCAAGTTGCTCATATCAATTTCCCAGTCCCGTGTACCCTTCTCACAGCACTGTTGGCCCCATGACCCCTTTTATATCCGGGCCCTTATCTCGCCACTTCCATCCTGCCCCAGCTGCCAGCCCCTTGACTCTTTAAGTCCCATGCACTCTCACTTTCTCTGTACGTACATAAATCACTTTGAAAACTGTAAAATATCATATATTCTATAGGAAGATATCAATCAGTTCTACTGCGCTGAGACCAGGGTTAGAAATTAACCATGGCTTGAGTTTTATATATATACTTCAAACACCTAGATAAAATGTAAAAGTATATAGCTATTATATAGGCTAATATAATATTAACTCAAATAACACACACACACACACACACACACACAAATATATATATATATATATATATATATATATATATATATATATATATATATATATATATATATATATATATATACACACACACACAGGGACAGTTATACATTTTCATGACAAAACCTTTTTTGTGTGCTAATCAAGGACCAACAGAATATAAATAATTGTATGTTTAAAGCTTATAGGCTTCTGTCAGTTCGCCGTCAAGTAGGCGACTTTAAATCAAAGTGCTTGCCTTTTTTCAACCATAATAAGACGGTGAGGGAAGCCTCGCTGTTTAAGAGTGGGATTCTGGCGCCAGGACCTGTCCCATTTCATCTCAGGTTAGACCATCTGCATTATCACGAACCACAGTGACGTCTGTCAGCGCGCGCTCCTATACCTCGTGCGTCCTGTCTCAAGGCAAGAGCGTTTGGGACAGGAGGAGAAGGAAAAGTCAAGTCCTGAGAAATAAGCGAGAAGATATTTAAATAAACATCCTAGAGTATTTCAAATCCATGTATAGTGCGTTTATTAGATTGCTTGCTTATTATTTATTAGGTTTTTTCGCGTGACATTGTCGCTTATAAAAAAAATCACCACGTTGACAATAAATTCTAATATATATTTGTCAGGCTACTGGTTAGCCTAGGCTACTGTCAAATAAAATAAACATAAAGTAGCCTAATATAGATCTCCTACATTGTTTAATATACGCTTCACTATTTTATATATTATTTTCAATCAATCTTTTGTTTAACCTACTTTTTTTCTTTTCTTTGTTTTTAACAAGGTTCGACTTTAACATCACTTTCACAACTTTTTAACATTAGGATTAGCCTACAACCTTTTAACCTTTTCATTCATTGGCCTAATTTGTTTTAGGCTTGTAAACAAATAATGAGAATTAAGAATACATATTTCAAATACCAGTTTTAAAACACTAAAGGTGATAAGAAAATGACTTTTTGTCTCTGCATTTGTCTAATTCTTGGCTACGACTGATTCTTGTGTGGTATGTGTTTTCCCTGGTCCCCTGTTTAACTGTTGGTTTTGTTTGGGAACAGCTCCCTCATGTGGCCAAGAGCTGGATCACGGAGACAGGCGGGGTTTTACAGGGGGTTTTGATGTTGTTTTACAAACGCTAAATCCAGTGGTTCAATACTTTCTACAGTAATTCCATATTGAAATATATTAAATCTAAAATAGAATAAAAATAATTAGATGTAGCTCAACTGTACCTTCCAGTTTCATTACCATCTTTAACAAATAAAAAAAGACAATTTAGGAATAATTTTGTACTGTAATATAAACATGGACCATATAACATAGCCTACTGCATTCGAATTCTAAACAGTAGGTCTATATATAGAGATATACTGTATATAATAAATTATAGTTTTGATCAAAATATCTGCCATTAGATTTTTTTTATTTCACCTACACATCTGATTATCCTGTTGCTGAAACCTTTCTTTCTCCTTGTCATCCCAACCTCCCGGAGCCCTGACACACACACACCCTAGATATCTGTCTCTTCTGTTCATCCTCATCCATGGTATGAAAGATAGCCAGATGACCTAGTGTCTAAATATTCCCATCATGAATAAATGAGAGAGAGGCACACACAATCTAAATGCATCCTCACTATCAGGGGGAGGGAGACACTTGGTGTCTTTATTCTTTGACAGTCACATTCATGCACATTTTATGGGACTGCTATGTAAAAACCTGGGATATCCGCTGTGCACTGATTTAGTGAGCATAGCTTTCCGTCTTTTTCCCACCCCAGGGTGAAGAGAGCGAGTTTTGCCAACACTGACCACAAAGGTCCGGGTACATGTTATTGAGTCTATATATATATATATATATATATATATATATATATATATATATATATATATATATATATATATATATATATATATATATATATATATATATGCTGTTGAATATTGTTAATTATTTCTCTGTGGTTTTTTTATCATAAACATATTTGGAGATGTTATATAACTACCATAATGTACAACTTGATTTTCTTATTTTAATTCAAAAATTTTTAAAACATTAATTTTATTTTGCATATGCCCATGATATCATGCCATGCTTTATACACTGTATGTCTATCTGTTCAAGCGTGTGTTTACATTCATGCTCAGGAGACAGTTTTTGTGATGTGTGTGTGGACTGATTTTTTTTTTTCAAACTGTTTGTTTGTATATTTATTTGTTATTTATTTATTCTTGAGACTGGACAGCATGACCTCTAAATTATGAAGCAGGCCCCATTCTTTCTCTCAGTGAAAAATAACATCTGTCCTGAAAATGGAGAGCTTAGTGTGTCTGTATAATTTATGGTAAAAGCCTCCAGAGTATGACATAAAATATATATTGAGCAGTCCTCTGTAACAAATAAAAATATAGCGAGAGATTGGGCCATGAAAGAAATGAAAGAGCAAGAGCGTGTAGGGAACAGCAGGCAAACAGGATGGCAACACCTCTTCACACCACATGTGGAAAAGTTTCACATGAATTGGATTAGGTTTCTGTAGACAACAGATGCCTTTTGCTTTCATTTAAGACAAATAGGCCTACCTGTATACACTTAATGTGTGCTTTTTGTGACTCAACAATGTCTATTAAGGTAGGGGAGAGTGGGGCACAACCTAACACTTTTTTTTTAATTCCACACATGTCTAGTACAATTATGTGGTTTTGTTTCATTAATACAGTGTATACTTCTTTCTTGATATAGCCAGAAAGAATGAAAGTGAAATGTGACAACATGCCCGTGGGGTACATTGTAACATGACCATATGACAGCTTAAAATTTTATCAGCATGATCTAATTAAAAATATATACAAGACAAACTAAAATATTGTGTCAATAAAATACAATTATCAACCTTTTCATATAAAATATATGAATTTAAAATAATAAAACATTTGAATAATTAATAAAACTTATTTTTGAGTTTGACAAACAAACACACCGCAAAAAAACAGCTATACAGTACATCATAGTTCAAATCATAATAATCATTAATTATTTCTGAAAATTGACTCTAAGTCTTTATTTACCTTTTTCTCATGGTTTCTAGAATTCATAGAATTATAGAATAGAATAGCATAATTAGGGGCACATTGTAAGGTGGTGTGACAACATGCCCCACCTACATAAATAAGATTTACACCCGGCTTGTGTCTTCTTCTGGTTAGATCAGCATTAAAAAACTATTTCAACTCTTAAATAACAGATATAAGATTAAAATAATATATATATTTTTTAAATTTGTCTAATTTTAAACAAATATAAAAAATGAAATGAAAAATTAATTTCAGTAAGAAATTTACTTTTGCTATAGTTAAATAAATGTTCAGTGATATCTTCCAAAGATTTTTCAATTTTGGTGCATTTTTTTTCTCTATATAGCATTGATATGGCATCTAGTAAATACACAAAGTTTCATCATCCTGGCAAGTGTGGAAAGTTTTAAATCATGTGGGTTACACCTAGCCCCACTCACCCCTATATATGAATGTATGGATGAAAGTTCAACATTATGCAATGTTTGGACTGTGTATAGCACAATGCCTAGGTTAATCTGTGATTGGTTTGGAAGCTATGAAAATAATTCTCACACCAGAGAGGGGCAATTCTGTGCCACCTCTGACAACAACAGCCAATCACAACAATGAATCAGAAAGGCGGCCATTTGCAAATCCCTCCTGCTCAGGAGGCATTAAAAAGTTCTGTCTGAAGGCCTTGACACACAAAGCCGGCGTCTAGTGGCGACAGAACCCGACTGTATTGTCGCCTCATGTTGGCTGCATCTGCGCCAAAAAACTGTGCTTGAACACACCAAAAGGACTATGGGCAACTGCCAACTATCAGGTGGGTATTCCAGAAAGCAAGTTTAATTTACCATCACATATACCTTGAACTCTCTGTTGACTAACCCAAACCTTGCTTACTCGAGGTATGCTGGTTCCAAAAACGAATCTGGAGTAGATTCAGACAACCCATAGTATGTGCGTGATTTTTTTTCGCAAACCATTTGAGTGGAAATCCCACCCTGTAACCTATTTAATTGGCTGAGGTTACAGTGACGGGTAGGTTTAGGGATCAGGGTTGGGTGTAGGCAGTCATTATTGTGATTGACATGGCCAATGAAATGTTTAGAATTGCCTTCAGGGTAGGATTTCTGCTCAACTGGTTTGGGTTCCAGGTTAACACACAAGACATTCTCAGCAGAGCGACGAATCGACGATTCACCATGGAAATAGAGCTAAAAGCATGCCAGCCTACTTCCTTCTTCTTCTTTTGTTTAATGGCGATTTACATAACCTACTTAGTGCACATCGCCACCTAGTGCATTTTTTCAATGTCTTAGTTTAAAGTAATCTGTATTCACTGAAAATAAGGACTATATTGTTTGTTTGATGCTAATTAATTTAATGCAGATCCATGTGTGAGATGACAATAAATAATAAATATATTTTATTTGAATTAAAATGTAAACATTACCTTGTTGTTATAGTGCTTTAGAATTAATATATAATATTGTATATTATCTAACTGTAACTATATAACAAATGTAGTTATATTAATATAGGTTAACTTGCTTCTCAAGAGAACTATCATATTATCACTGGAGCGTCCTACATCTGGAACGGCAATCTCACGTGAACATGCGTATGACAGTTCGCGGAATTTAGAGATCACAGGTTTGTAAAGATTTAATATATAATATAAGGTGTAAACAGGGCCCTATATATCCTGAGGCCCCCATGGAAGGGTAGCAGTTATTCACAGGTGGTATCACCTGGCATGCTCTCTTTGTTAGTTGCTCTTTTAGAGTTGAGTGGAGCCCCACTGTCTGGGGTCTTTTAAGTAGTTCCTGTTGGAGCCTTAAAGGGTTACTTCAGCGATTATCATTAAGCTTTGTATCAGTAGAAACCCAGGTGTATATTGAAATCATCGTACTTTCCCCCCTCATATCCCCTGAGACGAGAGAATTGTGTATTTTATTTCTGGGGGAAATCCTCCGATGATGCAAATATCATCATTTTGTGCCATCGGAGGATTTTTTGGCCAGAGGCTAAATTGGCGCTATTTCTGTATGTTTTCAACATTGCACTCACAGCACTCGGCTCAGGGAACTGCGGAGATTCATGTAAAAGGAGCGGTGGAGAGCAAAGTGAGTGTTTCAACTTTTCAAAGGAATTCCTATGAAAGTTAAACTTCCAAAGACATGAACTGAAAATGCACCAGACTGAACACGCGCTGTGAAGTTTAAATAGCTGTTTGGATGAGAAATTACCTATCACAATGCATTATTTTACAGCACGTGTTTTGAAACAATTAGCATTTAATTTCGTATCACGTCATATGTATTGGGGTGTACAATAGTGATGATGTGATGTGGAGTACCATTCATTCACAATAATAATAATTGCATGACAATTTGTAAGATTCTTATTATTATTATTATGATTTTTATTATTAATGATGCGTATTGTTATTTAGAAGAAGAATGTCGTTATTATTATTCTTTATTTTATTATTTTATTATTTTGTCAGTCTGAATTATTTTCAGTCCCAGTCCGTGGACAGCTGCCAAGCCTAACCCTGAAACGTCAAACGTCCGATGTCTGGTAGAGCATAGGAAAAAAATGTACTGCGCATGTGTCGAACGCGATCATCCGTGCGCATCCATGGTGTAGTATACTTTGAAAGACGCGCGGACAGAGTTGCGCGCATGACGCGTCCGGGCGCGGAAAGTAAAGTATACCCGGGGCTTAAAGCGCACAGGCTCGCAACTGGAGGAATATATGTGCCTACAAATCAAATGCTTTGGTAAAGTCACACAAATTAAACATTGAAGTCCATGTTGCACAAAAATAAACACTGAAGTGTATAATTACTATGTTGTTGTTTTTTACAGTGGGTCATAGCATATCTTTGTCAGTGCGTTTTGAGGCGTTAGGAATTGTTTTTCTGCGCATTTTCGCACTAACTCAAAACGTGCGTACACCACCTCCTGAGCTGGCGTAGGATTTGAGCGTGCCGTACGCCAACGTCCATATTGATAAATCTCAAAGTCACCGTCGTTTTGGGTGTACGCCAGGTGTACGCTGGAAATTTGGTGTACGCACTTTTGATAAATGAGGGCCAATATATTGAACATACACGTTCAGTTTTTAATTGTAATGTCTCTAACTGAACTGATTTTATGAAAATGAACGCGGTGGGCAAGTGATCCAGTAAACCAGTAGCCGTGCCTCATAGGGCAGCGAAGCAAGTGCATTCTGGGAGTTGTTGTCTTTCATCCCCATGAGACGGCACCAAATTAAAAAATAATTTCACATTTCTACTACATAAATTACCCAGTTTAAATACAGATTAATCTTCCCAGTGCCGAAGTACCCCTTTAACTGATATGTAGAACCTAACAATCAGAGGCACGCCTCGATCGGCCTGACGCTACTAATTGGCCTTATAGCTTCCCTTCTTGTTATTGGGCAACTTTTAGAGGGTGGGAGTCTTTGGATCCTGGACAAGTCAGGGTGAGGAGCACTTTCCACTGATTGTTCTGGGGATCTCCGCTGCAGTTCCCTAGGGGTTAGAGTTTTAGGATGAGGATAGTGAATAATTTTACTTGCAGTTCCAGTATGTGCTGGGTTACAACTTTTCCCTTTTGTACCTTAGGGTACTGCCCCAGTGACAGCACTGTACCTTTTTTCTGACAGTACTGGAGGTAGTGGTGGGACAAGTATTCCCTATGGGCTGTGTCAAACAAGAGATGTTGACATAGCTAAAACTTAGAGTTCTGCTTTTGGGCCTCATGTGGGTAATGCCTGGCCTGGAAGGAAGGGAGGAAGCTTGTAATGGCAGAGAAGGGAATGAGACGCTACATCTTGTTGCATGCCTGCATGTCTCCTTCAGACAAAACTGATGACATGCATTGCAGGCATCCTCTTACAGGTGCTCTGGTAATGAAGTCATGTTTGCACACATGAAAAGTGTCCATTGTTACACGAAACTTGAAACACCAAAAAATGATGTACAGTGTAATTGTTAAATGATTGCATACTTGATAATAATTTTTAGACATAGTGTTTTTTACAATTGCATTAATGTTGACAAAATCATAGATAAAACACTTCCAACCTAACATCAAGCTATACAAAATGTCAAATTGTTTTAATTAAATACCCTCATCTTCACAAACAATAATGCTCCCATCCCTCTACAGAATTAATACACATATCTATGTATAATAAGATGCAAGTATGGATTGTAAACTATAGGCATTTTCAAAACATTCCAGAATACCTGAACAACAATTACATTGAAATTACAGGAAATTAGCAGTAATAAAGCCCATCAAAAGAACACTGAAGTCTGTATTTTTGATGGCTGGGTACATTGAATTGCTAATGCAGTTGAACTTGGTGATAGATGAAGGTCCACAAAGATTTCTTGAGACACAACCCTTTAGTGTAGCATGTTGAAGGGAAGGGAAAAGTATCGGTAGGATGTTTCCTACATTACCTGATGAAACTGAAATATTTGAAAGATATGAAAATGATCAAAAGGTGCGTCTAATGGAATAATAGAAAATAATAATAAATCATTTTTATTTGCACCTTTCCTAAATAACATTTTATTCACATCAGAGTAAAAAAAAAGAAAAAAGGAAAGAGAAAGGATAATGAAATAACAAAATGCAATAATAAAATGCAATAACAAAAATAAATAAATAATAAAAGGAAATAAAAAATGTATCTGTCTCATTAGAATGTCGATATAATTGTCAATACCACAAAAATAATCTAATGTTTATGAACAATGTGATTTATATTGAAAACATCAACAAAAAATGCCTGAGAACTGATCCTTGTGGAACACCACAGAGTATACGGTATTGATTTCCTAATGTACAGTCACCTAGACTAAGAATTGCCATGCAGAAAGGTAAGTTGTAAACAAATTTAAAACATTGCCTGAAAGGTCAATACACTTACATGATAAGTTGTTTACAAGTGACATATCATTTACCCATAAAACACAGCAGTTAAATAGGAAAACGTCTCAGTTACTAGTGTAACCTTCATTCCCTGATGGGGACGTTGGGGACGTTGTGTTGAAATGGCAACAGGGGTCACTCTTGGGAGCCCCAAACAACTCTGACGTATTCAGAAAAGGCCAATGGAATTGGCATGTGGACTATACAGTATGTACAGGTCCTTCTAAAAAAATTAGCATATTGTGATAAAAGTTCATTATTTTCCATAATGTAATGATAAAAATTTAACTTTCATATATTTTAGATTCATTGCACACCAACTGAAATATTTCAGGTCTTTTATTGTTAATACTGATGATTTTGGCATACAGGTCATGAAAACCCAAAATTCCTATCTCAAAAAATTTACACATTTCATCTGACCAATAAAAGAAAAGTGTATTTAATACAAAAAAAGTCAACCTTCAAATAATTCTGTTCAGTTATGCACTCAATACTTGGTCGGGAATCCTTTTGCAGAAATGACTGCTTCAATGCGGCGTGGCATGGAGGCAATCAGCCTGTGGCACTGCTGAGGTGTTATGGAGGCCCAGGATGCTTCGATAGTGGCCTTAAGCTCATCCAGAGTGTTGGGTCTTGCGTCTCTCAACTTTCTCTTCACAATATCCCACAGATTCTCTATGGGGTTCAGGTCAGGAGAGTTGGCAGGCCCATTCAGCACAGTAATACCATGGTCAGTAAACCATTTACCAGTGGTTTTGGCACTGTGAGCAGGTGCCAGGTCGGTCGTGCTGAAAAACGAAATCTTCATCTCTATAAAGCTTTTCAGCAGATGGAAGCATGAAGTGCTCCAAAATCTCCTGATAGCTAGCTGCATTGACCCTGCCCTTGATAAAACACAGTGGACCAACACCACCAGCTGACATGGCACCCCAGACCATCACTGACTGTGGGTACTTGACACTGGACTTCAGGCATTTTGGCATTTCCTTCTCCCCAGTCTTCCTCCAGACTCTGGCACCTTGATTTCCGAATGACATGCAAAATTTGCTTTCATCCGAAAAAAGTACTTTGGACCACTGAGCAACAGTCCAGTGCTGCTTCCCTGTAGCCCATTTCCTGCACATACCTGTGCACGGTGGCTCTGGATGTTTCTACTCCAGACTCAGTCCACTGCTTCCGCAGGTCCCCCAAGGGTTGGAATCGGTCCTTCTCCAAAATCTTCCTCAGGTTCCAGTCACCTCTTCTCGTTGTGCAGCGTTATTTGCCACACTTTTTCCTTCCCACAGACTTCCCACTGAGGTGCCTTGATACAGCACTCTGGGAACAGCCTGTTCGTTCAGAAATTTCTTTCTGTGTCTTACCCTCTCGCTTGAGGGTGTCAATGATGGCCTTCTGGACATGAGTCTTGACTCATGATTGCGGTTTTGAGTAATGAACCAGGCTGGGAGTTTTTAAAAGCCTCAGGAATCTTTTGCAGGTGTTTAGAGTTAATTAGTTGATTCAGATGATTAGGTTAATAGCTCGTTTAGAGAACCTTTTCATGATATGCTAATTTTTTTAGATAGGAATTTGGTTTTTTTTATGAGCTGTATGCCAAAATCATCAGTATTAAAACAATAAAAGACCTGAAATATTTCAGTTGGTGTGCAATGAATCTAAACTATATAAAAGTTACATTTTTATCATTACATTATGAAAAATAATGAACTTTTATCACAATATGCAAATTGTTTTTAGAAGGACCTGTATATATATATATATATATATATATATATATATATATATATATATATATATATATATATATATATATATATATATATATATATATATATATATATATATATATATATATATATATATATATATATATATATATATATATATATATATATATATATATATATATATATATATATATACTTTTTAGGGCTGAGTATAGGGCTGGGACAATAAATCAATGCATCACTTGATTCCGAGATTTTCCGAATGCATCGCAAATCTCTCTCGAATCGATTCTGAGCTTAGTTTTCAACAGCAGACAGCAATCCAGGCTAGGTCTTAACCATATACTGAAATGCTCATGATGAAGAGCGCTCTTGCATTCGGCTGAGTCTGATAATACTTGAACCTCAGAATGCTTTTATGACGCAAAATTAATGTAAACAGCCCACTTCACTCTTCCAACTCACACTTATATAAGCCGTCCACCTGACTAATTGTCCAAGATTTACCTGTTAGTACAGAGAACTCTGGATGAAACTGGTCTCACGCAGAGATTATAAAATTTCACAATGGTGCTGGTTGTAGCTCAGTTCGCAGCGCTAGAGATATCTGCCAATGGCGCACGTTTGCCAGGGCTGAAGAGGCCATATTGCGTCTGGTAGAATGAGCTTTAAAGCTCTAAAGGACAAGGTACGCCTTGGACTTGATAGGCCTGACGAATGGAGTCCACTATCCAGTGGGCCACTCTTTTCTTGGAGACAGCCTTTCTCTTCTTCTGACCTCAGAAGCAGATAAAGAGCTGATCAGAGCTTCTGAAGCTCTGTGTGCGATCCATGATAAAGAGCTGATCAGACCTTCTGAAGCTCTGTGTGCGATCCATGTATATGCGCAAAGCATGCACTTGGCACAGCAGAGGCAGGGCTGGGTCTCCCTCATCGGTCCCTAAAGGGACTAGTCTGAACTTTGGGCACATAACTGGCAAGTATTGCTGATGGAAAATGCTTGCAGGTCCCCCACCCTCTTAAGGAGCTGAGCACTGAGCTCGACTGACTCCAAGGACTCAAATGGATCTCTCTGTAGGGCCTATAAGACCAAGGAGTGATACCAAGATGGAAAAAGGCACGGTCTTGGAGGATTCAACCTCTGCGCCCCTCTCAGGAACCTGACAACCACCTTGCTTTTTTTCTTATCAGTTCGATAGAGACTCAAAATACTCCGTAAATTTCTTCATACAACATTCGAAACGTTTTTTTTATATTTGTGTACACTAACAATAATTACAACACTTTGCACTTTTGTAAAAAGGTTGGTGGTTCGATCCTGGTTCCACCTGACCAAGTGTCGAGGTGTCCTTGAGGAAGACACCTAACCCCAGCTGATCCCGACGAGATGGATGGCGCCTTGCATGGCTGACACTGTTGTCGGTGTGTGAATGGGTGATTGTGAGGCAACATGTATAGTGCTTTGGATGACCTTGGGTCTGTTAAAAGCACTATATAAATGCAGTCCATTTACCATTTAAAATAAACAAAACAAACTGGGTGCGCTTTCTGTCATCCCAGTTTCTGTGAACATTTTTATGAAATGCATTTCAAAAACGCAAGGCACGCTAACCTGTAAACGCCCCATCACCTCAATAATCAAAACATCAAGCTTAATCATTCCTCTGCTTTTCATCAAGTTTAGAAGACGCGCTGTGAGTTTACCTTGAATTTACCTCAGAAGAAGAAGTCACTTACGATGTGCATTTGAAAAGCAAAACAAGCTCACAAGTTGTTAACAAGACTTTTGACTGTATCTTGTAACCTAGAATGTTTATTTCAAAATGATGTGAAAATCACAGTGCCAACTCATTCACATAAAACAATATATTGATTTAAAATTTGTAAGACAAATTTGTGTCAGGAAGGCTTATGCGGGTAGGCCTGAATCATCATAAATATAGATGTATTTCACACGTGGAGAAGACTAAGACACTCCCCTAATAGTCATATCAGTTGAATTGGACTAGGATAAAGGATGTGAGGAGATCAAAATAATAGATTTTTAATTGTTTGTATTTTATTTAGATAACCAAATATAAATTACGAAAGACCAAAAGGGCACACTGATCTAAAGTCAGAGATTTGAACAGTCACACACCATTCCAGATATTCCTTTGAGCCATTCCCCTGAGAAAGAAGGTCCTGGGTCAGCAAATACTACAGAGCTGGGAGGATTCCTGGGAGCAAACAGTTCCAGCTGAGCCTCACTGAATTGACTCCAGGATGTGGGGAGACAGGGTCGACCTGAAAGGGAGGAAATTGTTCTGATATTCCTGGCGAACAAAGGCTAACTATAGAAACGGTCTGTGCCAAGGGAGGATTGAGACATGGGGACTATGAATCAAGGGCTGTAAAACCCCTTCTTCATCATGGCTGGAGGGACAGGCTATGGTGCCCTTCCTCAGAAGGACCATAATATTCAGCCCGCAGGGCAGCCGAGCTTTCGCCTCGCACTGAGGTGTAGAGCACACTGTACCTGGGTGTATGCCTGGTGAAATGAATCCCATAGCCAAGCCAGATCGTCCTGATGAGCCACAACAACAGGTTGGAAAGCATTAACCACTCGTTCGAGGAGGAGCAAGTCCTTTCACGACGGAAGGCATAGCATCCTGTAGAAACCGTGGCGTGAGGTGTGCTGGTGCACTTACCTTGCTTCAGGGGCCCACAGTAGAAGGGGTTGGTGACGGCGGAAGAAGATGGCCTTCTTTGCAGCTCGTTACGCATCCCTGTCGAATAGCCAAGAGCCATGGGCATCTGTGTTAGGGAATGACCCAGGGAAAGATGAAACTGCCCTTTTTCTAACCATGAAAGTGCGGTCGGCCGTGTGGTGTCTGGCAAAATAAAAGGAAAACTTAAATGAGAATTCTCCTCCCATCCCTCCAATGGGAGTGAGGCCAATCTCTTCAGAGGTGGGTAGGTCAGTGGGGTCTCCTCTGTCCCTGGTTCCCAGGCCACCTTGAGAGATGGGGGCATCAAGAAAGCACACTTTCTCTGCCTCACACATCTCTGCAATGTTGAGCCATAGGTGGTGCTCCTGGTCCCCAAGTGTGGACATCGTCTGACCCAGAACCTGCACTGTGACCTTTCTGGCCTGAAGGGTGAAATCAGACGCAGAAAGAAGTTCTTGAATAAGCTCTGGATAAGCACTACCCATGTGCAGTTCTTTTAACTCTTTGGCCCAATGCTTATGGCTTCCCTGGAAAGCAGAGCTGCCACCTCAGCATCAGACTCAGATTGAACCAATCAACAGAGCCTCATCCTCTAGAGCCCTGAATAAAATATTAAATTCAACCCCAAGGTGAAGCGCTACCTGACATGGAAGCTGCAGAGGGGGAAAGGAGCGTGCTGAGGCACAGGAGATTCGTGGGGAATCACCTGGTGAACATGTTCCCAATACAGTGCTCAGATCGCCCTCAGCACTTGCCACTAAGGCCTCGTACCCAAAGGTACAGTAGAAGGCCAAAGACGGGAGAGAACACATGAGAACGACATGCTTTGAAGACAGCACTTGTGGTCATCAGAGGGAGAGAGAAAATGACCGCAACCAGAACACGGACGGAAAGGTATCTTTAAAAAGATGCGATTCCCCATGATGGTCTTTTAGAGAAATTGGCTCTTTATTCAAGTAGCTTGCCCAACACTGCAGGCCTTCAAATTCCATATGCCAATTCCATTGGCCTTTTCTGTATACGTCAGTTGTTTGGGTCTCCCAAGAGTGACCCCTACTGTTGCCATTTCAACAAAGTCTCGAAAGTTACAAACAGTAAGGGAACAGTAATTTAAGACACTGCACCTGTATCATTAAGGCAGCGGTCCTGGATTCCTACACAGGACACTGTAGTGTTACACTCTTTATCTGTCACATTGTTGCAAGAAACACATTTTAATCCATTTGGGGCAATGTTGGGTTCTATAAAGTAAGTGTATATATTAATCAATTATATATTTAATAAAATAAATTGATAAAATAAATGTGATATGACAATGATATATCATAATGTGAATAGAATCTTTAATTATGGAAGCATTTTACTCACCAGAAGGATTTGCACTGTTACAGCTATCAGTGGAGCAGCAGGAAACACTGATAGCTACATTTGCAAAACCTAAACCAACTGATGCAGTGGCAGGTGAACTATCTGTTGTCTGCCCCAAACAATACATTTTTGGCAGAGAGGTCCTCATGACACATGAAGTACTGAAATTTGCTTCACATAAAAATTTAAAATAAAAACATAATTGTGCAGTTTAATGTCTTTGAAATGATAAAAGAATAGATACAATATTACAAAAATAAATAAATAAACCAAGAAATAGTAACAATCTATAGCTAACCTGACACATTTTCATCAGTCCTTAGAACAGCACAAATTTGGCCAGAGCCAAAAGTGAAAAACTCATTCACACAGGTTGGACTCTTAAAAGTCAGACACTGCAGCATTTCAACTGTTCATTAAGAGAATTTGAATTATATACATAAAATATTATTTTAAAGTGACATAATGAATTGCTTAAACATTTATATGATTAAATTCTTATTTGTCTTGAGGCGGTCTTGTTTTGTATTACCTGAGAGGATGAGTGAAGAGGTTTGGAAAAGTCCCAATATCAGCCACATCACGAGAAAGAAGTTGAGTAAGAAGAAAAAGTATGGCAGGAGAGACTGAGATCACACTTTACTGTCTAGTAGTCAACAACATAATGAAGTATAGGGTGGGAGGGCTGATAGCTTATTTGCCTAGCGCAGTAAGCTTTTTTGTTCCTTTTTTTTAACTGCTTGTTAAAGTTAAGGTCAAATTTAAATAACATTTTTGCATAACAGATTTTAGCACACCTTTAAATGGATCTTGTGATGTAATATGATCCACTAAATCTCCTATGGATTTAATACTTAAATAGCATCAAATAGTTTACTGGGTGAACAAGTGATGTATGATATAATGTGTTTTTACTTTTTACATCCGTCTTAGTTGCTTTGAGATTACATGATGTTTCAAATACAAGGTGTCTTTGTATTATTTTTATGTTAATCTCTAATTTGCATAAGTACACAGACTTTGTTGTTGGTGTTTTCCTGTAAACTGAGAATAACTTTTCAAAAATATGTCAGTAGATAAGCAAGGTTATTAAAGGCATCTATGACTCAAGGGGACATTCCCCTTGGAAATGTATGCCTTTAAAATACACTACCATTCGAAAGAAAGTTTTTTTTATGTGAAAGAAGTCTCATACTAAAGCTAAATTTATTTGAGAAAAAAAATAACATACAGTGAAAACAGTAATATTGTGAAATATTATTACAATTTAAATGAATAGAAATTTCAAAAGAACGAAAGAGAAACTTAGATTTCACTGGATATCTGCTCTAGATATTTTAGCACTTTCTAGGACTGCATCATACTCTTGATAAACTGTATAAGGTAAGTAAATATTTTCTCAAACCACACAGAAAAGACAAATACAAAATGCATGTTTTTATTAAGTCAATATTTTATCCATGCATATACTTGTATATACTCAAAAATATAGAATTGGAAATAAATAGTCATTACATTTCAGGGTATTAATTCACAGCACCTCCCACAAGATACTGTTACACAGTATACATATATAGATTCATACTTTGTCCAGCTGAGTTATTGATTTGTCGTTAAACATATCTCTTCATCACAACTTCTGATGTCTTAATTTTAAGCAGGCACAATAATACAATACAACTACAGTCCAGTCCATTATAATGTGCTACTAAGGGGAACTTGAAAACTTGTATCTGTAAATCTTTGTTTAACATACAATTTGTAAAGACAATAAGTTGTAAAGAAGTTAATATTGCAGCAGGTTAGTATATGGTAAAATTTGACAGTAAATAAATTATAATGGACTGATTATAATGGATTATAAATTGGGACTGTTTGCTGTAATTATTTGTCATTGAAGTTATGATATATTGCACACTTTTTTTCTTTAGGTGAAGAGAACAATAGGACAGAAACAAGATTTTAAACCATCCATATAAATGGTATTTTACCCCAAAGAATAATTAACATAATGAAAGCAAGGCTTCTAAATCTTTTTTAGTGCTTGGCTCTCTGTTGGGGTTTAAAGAAACAATGATGGGAAACATACTGGCAACAAAACTCCTTTCCTGTTCCACCTGGAAAGGCAAGGAATGGTCCGGTACTGGGCCTGACTCAAAAACCCTCATGTAAGGAAGACACAACTGGTTATACTAAGACAGGCCATGGATACTTCTGGGGGGAAATATTACAGAAAAGTGCAATAAAAAATAAATATAGTGTGTATCTGATCACTTATTTAATCACATTCGTAGATTACTCTTCATCGCCTAACAAAAATATAGTCACATTACCTGAAAATAGAAGGCGAAAACATGTAACAATGTACCATGCCTGCTAAATAGCTACAGTAGCTGTGCTTCAGGACAAATGGGGACCTTCTGGGGAGTTTAGGGAAGCCCACCCTCCATGGCATCTTTGATTGACGTACGGAAGTACATTTCTCAATGGCTGTTTCTCAAACAGAGAATCTGCGAATTACTGGCAAGTGCTGTCTCTCTATTGTTGACTGTTGGCCTGGCCAGCGAGTCAGGTTGAGGCAGTAGAAAGATGATTCTGGCGGAGCCCGTTGGACATGAAGACCATTGGACTCAGAGCGGAGCTGTAGGATCTGTAACTGTGGCTGGATCAGCACGAGCTTTCAGAAGATCAACAATCTCAGAGTGGGACGCATTCGTGGCTACTGACAAAGCTGTGTGTCCGTCCTAATAGAGGGATAGAGGGAAACAAATGACATGTAAATGATTTTGAAAGGCATGTTTGTGGTTTTTGAGGATGACGGCATGTCACACAACCTGCCCACGTTAGTGTCTACATAATTTGTTTAGTGTTTCAAATTCATACACAGACTTTGATGTGAACAGTTTGTCCAAATCATAAATGATAACTGGTTATGGCTCCATCAGACACTCCAAAGCCTGTTTATTAATATTAGTTATACATAAAAAGATTTATATATAAAAAAGTCATGAATAGTTCAAGTTGCATTGTTTTTAAAAAGGCAACAATATTGGAAATAAAGTATTAGTATGAAGCAGGAAGTATTAATTAGTTTTGATATTAAGATATTTTTTTGCTTAGTTACCTTGCTCCATTTATGTTAAACTGTTTTTCCTAATAAAAATATATAAGTACTACCATTCATAAGATTGGGTTTGGTAAGACTTTTGAAAGTAAATAAATAAACACAGCAATATTGTGAAATATTATTACAATTTAAAATACCTGGTTTCAATTTTTAATAAAAAATTTAAAATTATTCCTGTGATGAAATGTTAAAAACCGTTGTGCTGCTAAATTTGTGGAAACTTGATTTTGTGATTTTTTTCAGGCTTCTTTGATGAATAGAAAGCTCAAAAGAATACAATCTATTTGTAATAGAAATCTTTGTAACGCTATGAATGTCAATTCAATGCAACCTTGCTAAAATAAAAAAATACATATTTAATTCTTTACAAAAAATCCAACTGACCCCAAACTTTTGAACGGGTGTATATTTCATTGTTTTGCTTAATTATCTTATTGCATTTATGTTAAAATATTTTTCCTCCTAATACCGGTAATATAAGAAAAAAAAATTCCTAATAATAATACATTTAAAAGCTAGACCAATTAACTGACTGAAAAAATAAAACTGAAGTAACTACTTTTTACCACTGAGTGGCAGTGTTGCATTTTCTTGAAATGAAACAAGAACTCAAACCATGCCTTCACATAGGCTGAATCCGAAATCGCCCCCTATACCCTCAAATAGGGCACTATTTGAAGGGACAACCATTTGTAGATGTGTCCGAGACCATAGTGATTGATGGCTTAGGGGGCGATTTCATATTCAGCCATAGTTCTTTTGTGACAGCACTAAGGATCAGTTTTCTGCTTTCCCCATAATCGTTCTGTAAAATGTTTTCAAATTTGTCAGAATTTATTTTAGGTCTTGTATTTTTAAGTGTCACACACTTGTCAAAACAACTATTTTGTCAACATGCATATGGAAATATGAAGCAGAATACCCTATTTTCATTTAGTGGCCTCAAATGTTGTTTTTGTTTGTAGATGACTTGATTTTAAATGGCAACTCTGAACTGGTGTAAGGTTTCATTAATATCAGTGTCTCTCTCACCTTATCTTTGAGTGACATGTCACACTCTGGTCTCTCCAGCAGTATTTTGGCTATTTCAGAATGGCCGTGCTCACAGGCACACATCAGAGCAGTGGAGCCATCCCGGTCCTGTATGTTCACATCAGCCCCGCAGTCCAGAAGAACCTGCACCATCATTGTCCGCCCATGACTAACTGCAAGCATCAGTGCTGTTTGCCCTGACTAGTGGGGAGTAATGAAAAATAGTCTTATTTATATAAAACATCATATCCTATATCATACCCTGTAATCAAAGAAATGGTCTACTGAATAACTCATTGCTGCACACATGGACATTTTGTACAAGGCAAGCTAAACCATTGAGAATTGGCCATCTACAAATGTCAGTAGGCCAACATGAGTGACAAATCGTATGTGTGTTCTTGCAGTACAGGACATTGTGGTGTCTCGCTGTGTGTACCTGGCTGGCTTGTGCATTGATTTTGCCCATTCTCAGTAGCTGCTGAGCCACCTCCATGTCCTCAGGGCTCTCTGCCGCAGTAAGAGCTGCCAACATTATAGCAGTGTAGCCGGCCTTGTTCTGGTGATCCACCTCACACAGTCCTGATAAACATAATATTAAAGAGAATGTTTGTATATGCAAAGGTATACTTTTAGTTAAAGAGAGAGAGTGAGAAATAGAACATGAGATATAAACTGTTTTCATGATAAAAAATACACAGATCAGGTGAAGTGAATAACACTATCTCTTCATCATGCCACCTGTTCGTGGATGGCAGCAAGTGAACATTTTGTCCTTAAAGTTGATGTGTTAGAAGCAGGAAAAATTGAGCTTGTTAGAGTTTGACAAGGGTCAAATTGTGATGGCTAGATGACTGGGTCAGAGCATCTCCAAAACTGCAGCTCTTGTGAGGTGTTCCCGGTCTTCAGTGGTCAGTATCTATCAGCGTTCGAAGGAAGGAACAGTGGTGAACCGGCGACTGGGTCAAGGGCGGTCAAGGATCATTGATGCACGTGGGGAGCGAAGGCTGGCCCGTGTGGTCAGATCAAACAGATAAGCTATACTGTAGCTCAAATTGCTCAAGAAGTTAATGCTGGTTCTGATAGAAAGGTGTTAGAATACACAGTGCATCACAGTTTGTTTCAATATGGGGCGTATTGTTGCTGACCCCTGTACACCGCCGAAAGCACCAACAGTGGGCATGTGAGCATCAGAACTGGACCACGGAGCAATGGAAGAAGGTGGCCTGGTCGGATGAATCACGTTTTCCTTTACCTCACGTGGATGGCTGGGAATCCTTGGTTCTGCTGGGAATCCTTGGGTCCTGCCATCCATGTGGATGTTACTAACACATACCACCTACCTAAGCATTGTTGCAGACCATGTACACCCTTTCATGGAAAGTATTCCCTGCATGGTGGCTGTGGCCTCTTTCAGCAGGATAATGCGGCCTGCCACAAAGCAAAAATGGTTCAGGAATGGTTTGAGGAGCACAACGAGTTAGAGGTGTTGACTTGGCCTCCAAATTCCCCAGATATAAATCCAACCGAGGATCTGTGGGATGTGCTGAACAAACAAGTCGGATCCATGGAGGCCCCACCTCACAACTTACAGGACTAAAAGGATCTACTGCTAACATCTTGGTGCACACCTTAAGCGGTCTAGTTAAAATTAGTAAAATTTTATTGAACAATTGGCTTATAATCATGCCTGTTGACAGATTTACAATAATGTCAGCTTATATTTCAAACTGTATTGTTTTTATCGTATTGCAAAATAGATAGATAGGTTCATTTTCCCTCAGGTATGAACATGCAAGTCTCTCACCTGTGTCTAGTAACAGCTTGACCACAGAGAAGTTGGAATGGGACACACTGTAGTGCAATGCCATGTTGCCATTCCCATCAGCCAAGTTCACTATATAGCGCAGCAGAGTGGGAGTGTGGAAGCCCACCTCTCTCAGGTAGAGTGTGACTGTATCAGCCTGTGATTCCTTCTGACTGGACACACGGAACCACTCCTGATATAACACCATCAGAACCTGCCTCTGACATTCACACAGTCAAGAGTCAGCACACTAAAGTGTAACAAGTCAAATTATAAAGTTACATCTATGTTCAAGTACCTTCATTTTCATGTTAAACAGAAAAATAACTTTTCAATATATTAGGCTAAAGGTAATGAATCAAGTTATAAAAAATGCTTACCATGTCTTTATTTGGGGAAGCAACCTCAGCCATGCGATCCTTCAGGAAATGACAAGCAGCCATGAAGTTCTTATCAACTAACTCACTGCAACGACACAGATTGAGCTGTAATTTAAATCAAAGGGGCACATTAAACTCATGAACAACTAGATAGAACATTGTGTCTTTTCAGCCTAAGACAATGTCTAACTGTTTACAGAGAGAGACAAAAAGAAGCTAATATCTTAAAAAGATATTAAATCATGCATCAGTTCATACATTCATCAAGTTCATACATGAATGTAATATCATTTTCAAATACAGATTGGCTGCACACCTGAGCCTCAACAGAAATCTGTATTTGACTCATATTATGAAATACAATACAATGAATTTTAGTAATTTGGATCTTGGTAACATTACTTGAGAGTGGCTCATATTGAACTGCCCTCTCAAGCAAACTGTTACCAATATTTGAATGGCTCAAACATCTTCATTGCATCTTGACACATGCAGAATTTCTGTCCCTTGAGGAGTATGAATTGTGTTTATATTTCCACAGATTTCTGTATGTGTTTCAGACCCTTGGGTACTGGTGGGTCTACCAACACGAATGTTCAAAAGTTTGGGATCGGTTAGATTTGAATGTTTTTTAAGAAGTCTCTTATGTTCAAAGCTGCATTTATTTGGTCAAAAATAAAGTAAAAACAGTAATATTGTGAAATATTTCTAAGATGCTGATTTGGTGCTAAAAAAACAGATCTGCTGCTTAATATTTTGATGGAATAGAATATAAAATAGAATATAGAATACTTTGATGAAAAAAAAAATCAAAAAACAACATTCATTTGAAATAGAAATCTTTTGTAACATTATAAATGTCTTTACTCATATGTTTGATCAATTTAATGTTTCCTTCCTGAATAAAAGTAATAATTTATTTAAAAAAAATTAAAAAATCTTGCTAACCCCAAATTTTAACTCTTTCCTTTTTTTAATAAACAATATCAAAAATTAATGGTCGGAACTAGCTGCACAAGAATATCCATTATGTATCTCAGGTGAAATTAATATGGTTTATTTATATAAAATTACAACTAAAGCGTAATATTAATGTATCTTTGTATCTGGTGTGTAAGGTGCATGCTGAAGAATTTCAACATCAACCGCCATTTATTTGTCTGCCAACTCACACAAAACATCAGAAATAATTTTGAGAACGTATATAATTACAACATTTCCCTTCTCCAAAATTATATATATTCTAATGAAATAAGTTTTTAGATAATCATAAAACAAGACCATACCCTTTGCTTTCCCCATATGTTCACATTGCTTTAAATGGTTCAGCCTTTTTTTGTGATGCAGTTCTTTAAGTGGATCAGTCACTGGGCATATTAAACCTGTCACTCAACGCTTGTGCTTTCCTGCCAGATGATGGACAGAACAAAAGGCAGGATTGTGTCCTATTCATAAGAGAGGCACCTGCCTTGGGAAACATGGTCACTGCACACTTTAATGTGTTAAGCCAGCTCATATTATGAGCAAATGAGCTTTTCACAACAGGATGAAAAAGTAAAGGGGACTAGCACAACATAAAAGTCATGCGGATCTTCCTAAAATACACTTTGAAGGTTTTGTTCCCATGGCAGAGATGCCATTTCTATTGAAAATGTATGGAGGAACAGATTTAAAGTGAAAATAAATAATAAAAGTGGTTTATTTTGTTTAAAAATCGTATAAATATATGAGGTGGAGAGAGGGGGCCTTTTACCCCAAAGCATGGGGCAAAAGGCACACATTATTTATACAAATTCTTTGGCTAAAATAATCTTTTTAATAATGTCTAAGTTAATACTCAAAACAATAACTTTAGGAAAGTGTGTACTATTTGCTATTTATTTTTGTTTAATAAATATACTGTCAAATATGTTAATATATCAATTTGATTCTGAAAGCAGTGAAGGAGATCATATAACAATTTAATATAGATTTACAGTAGTAACAATAAATTATATATTATTATTATTATATGATATGATTAATATCATATTTTTAAATATGATGGTTTCATTATAAATATTGTGATTATCTCTAAGGTGGACACCAAACTTAATATATGATATTTACCATCTGAATCTAGCCATGTCATGTCTATAAATGATAAAGACAGCCAGCGGTTTCTTATCATGTTAATTATTGTGCCATTTGCCCCAAATACTGTAATTTTAGTGACATTTAAAAAAAACATAAAATATTAGATCAAATTAGCAAAGAATCAACTTTGCGCTGATGCCTGCGATCGCGTCAAGGATCAGACACATTTCCACGTGTCTTGAAAAGTGGATGCTTTGGAAAGTGCCGCAGCAAGTTTTTATGCCATCTAGTGGTTTAGAGGAAAATAAAATCAAAGGCGCCTTTTCCCCTGGGCTGCCTTTAGTCCTGTTGTACCCTATATAACTCCCAACTGATAAGGCTTAAGTTATCGGGACTTAGAAAAACTGTATAAGAGTTGCTTGCAGTTGTCACTCCAACCCCCTCTTTTCACCACGGCCCTCCATCTCACCTGACAGGCTGCTCCTCCTGGGGACTCATGGCGGCCTGGCTGGCATCAGGCTCCTCAGAGCCCTCTGCCACCTCTGCCTGAACCCCATCACCTTGCTCCCCAGTAGCAGCAGCCTCCTCCTGGGCCGTTCCACTCTCCTCTCCCTGCTCCACCTCAGGCTCCGAGCTATCCACCTCCTCAACCTCGTCCTGATCCTCCTCCCCACTGGAGTCCTCACTGGAGGTGGTCTCATAGCTGGACACACAGATAACTTGAATCAAGGGGGTTCTTCTGATTGTAACTCATTTTGCACTTGAAAACGTTCTATGATCAGGATTTGAAATCAGCCCTTGTTTAGTTATATCAAATACCACCAGAGCATATGTGCTTCAAAATAAATAATAATAATAATTATATATGATAATTATGATTAATAATTTGTTCTTCTTTGTTTTTACTTTTATATTATTTTATTGTATTTTATCTTATTATCTTTTAACATAATGTTTTGTATCGTTTTGTTTTACCATTTTATTTTATGTGTGAGCACCATACATTTTTTAAATGCTCTGGTTTATATTAAAAAGGTTTTTAAAGCTATGTTTCATTTCGAAAGGCTCTTGCCGCTAATGGCGAACAAATGTAATTTGTATGTTGTGAATGGACATGCAAAATCCAAGTGTTTATACAAGCTGTTTAAATGAGAGAGAGCTCTGTGGGGTCTGAGGGGTTCTTATGTGTTGAGCCTGTCTGAAGAATGCTGCCCCTTCATGGATGTTTTCAGATAGGCAAGAGGAATGGCATTCCCACAATTCCTCAAGGACATGGGTGAATGGAGGCCTATAGCTGCAGGTCAGGTGACTATACATTTATTAGGGTGTTGAGTATGAGGGCCTCTTTTGAGTACTTCAGATCTGAGACCAGAGGGCCATGCACTGGTTGTTTATTATGCTGCTAACATCTTAGTAATCAAGATTTCCAAGTGTGATTAATGCACTAGCTTTGTATACGGCTTATAAAAAAGAGAATTGGACAGAAAATGATTATGCTGGGCAGCCAAAGGCAAGGATTCAGCGGCTTTGATACTGCTATTTTTCCTAGGCTGACAGAGCTAAATAACAGAATGAAATTATATTATGGTGGTTTGGGTCAAAACTGTGTGCAAATTCTAAAATCACCAGCTGTCATCGAACAACAGCAGTGCAGGGCCTCTCATAGGATAATCACAGTCTATCAGACATAGATGCAAGCCAGATCTACCAACACTCCCACACGGTCTTTTCAAAGAATATTTCAAAACAGCAATGTAAATTAAAGCTTGCACATGTATGTCACTTTATTCATGACATAGCTACTCCAGCATGTTTTGACATTCTGATAAGATAAGGTCCTAACTTGTGTTTTGGTCATCAGTAATGCAAATGAATTCATTCTGAAACCTTCCTGCTCAAGGGTCCAAAATAAGCAGAGAAAGTTTCATAGGGATTTCTTTTGCATTCCTTGAGTTCATTGCTTAATTATTATAATATACTTGTATTAAATATCAATTAATATAAAACAGTTTTTATTTAATAATGTTAATTAATAGTGTAACTAGTGTTCCATATGCCTTTAACCAGAACACATCAAATAGAACATGAATTTACATTGGACTTAAAAACAAAACGAACACATAGCAAGGACGTGGCCATTTTGTTTTAGAGGTCCACCACACACCACTGGTTAACTTACAGTTGTCCAACTTTCAAATACTCTCTCTGGGATAAAGGAAGCTGATTTTAGGGCCCTATTTTAATGATCTAAATGCATGGTCTAAAGTGCACTTTGGGCATGTCTAAATCCACTTTTGCTAGTTTAACAATGGGAAAAATGGTCGGCGTGCCCGGCACATGGTCTAAAAGGGTTGTCTCTATTCTCTTAATGAGTCATGGTTGTGTTTTGTGTATAACGTGCAATAAGTCAATCAGAGTATAATCGCTCATTCCCTTTAAAAGCCAGTTGCACTTGCACCATGGCGGATTCGCTATTTACATGGCGAAATATAGATACCCTCAACCTGACGAGTAAGTTTAAATACATGTGTGAATTGTCATGATTGGTTAAATAAGTAACCAATTTCATCCATCATTACTGCAAATAGGTCATTCTGATACATGCAATGACCATCCATTATGACATGTAGGAAAAAATGTTGTGTGCTGCTGCGCTTCCCTGTGTGTGTAATAAGGAGAGTGTACGTTTTACTAACGCAGCCTTTAGATAATTTCAGTTGCCTCAAAATAACAATGCGCCAACAATGCGCCTGAACACACTTCGTGTTCAGACCAGCACACCCATGGGCGCTCAAATGGGCGCAAATGCATTTGCAATTTAAACAACGTGGCGAAGGACGTGAAAATGATTACTGCGTCATGATGAAACTAGCAAAAGACACTTGAGCCACATTGCGCAGGGTGTGTGATAGGGCCTTTAGACTTATTCCTTTCTGATAAGGCATACGAAAGCCCAGCTGTTCGCCCAGCTCTATCAGGATAATTATCTTATTGTTGACGGCTGGTTAAATACAGCTGAGACAGAACCATCTCTGCTGCCAAGCTTAACAAATCATTCACCGCACAGTTACAGGCAGACAGACAAAGACACAGCAAGAGAGAGAGGGACAGAGAGAGGACAGTTTTTCGTTTCGTCTCACTAGACCTCACTCATCATGCAACAGATCTCACAGAAAACAATACAGACACCTCATAGCCCATTTCTAACAGAGCACTGTGATGACGGATGAAACAGATTAAGGGATGCAAAGAGACAGGCCGGACATCTGAGGTCATGGATGTTGGTGAAATAGACTGATCCATCAACACTTCACATGAAAACACCAGCAACTGTGATTCTGGGACAATTGGTAAATGTAAGGCATAACCTTAATTTAGGTCCCCCGTTAGACTTTTAGGAGTTTCCTAACTTCACTTAAAACATTTACTTCTACACAGATGACAGGTGATTTTATGAAAAGCATTACATCCATATAAACTGTATTGCTACATGCAGATAAATATGCCAAAAATTCATGAAATGCACATAAAAAAGACATACCCCCCATTTACGCCAACAAACTTCAAGTTCTTCTTCGCTCCCCCATTGCCCTGCTTGTCAGGACAGTCATTCTTCTTCATGATGGATTTGAGGCCTAATATGGGAGAGATGGTCAAATATGTGAAAACGAAAGCCAAGTCTGCACCTGTTCATCATCCCTAGCAATAACTTAAATATATGCACTATTTAGTCCATTTATCCAACCTGAAAATAAAGCACAATACATGAGATAGTACTTTTGAATCTCTCGAAATTCCTTTACCAGAAGTTATATGACCAACAAAATGCTGAACTGTACACCTGCTGTGCTCCACCGAGTGGGTAAATCAGTTGTACTCATTCATAATGCAGCGTACCAAACTGACAAAACAACTGTTACAGACACAAAGGAACTGACATTTTAAATGAAATGCTCTAAAAAAGAGAAAACCTGCCATAAAAAATTCTCATAAGTCATGTGATTGTAAAGGAGATTATACCACAAAGCATTTACAGAGATTTGTTCCCTAGTGTTTTTGATAGTTGCGGAGAACAGAGGTGAATAACAACTAAAGGAGACAGTGGATGGAATTACAACAAAACACAAGACATCAAATAGATTGGAATGCTTCCAGGAACTAGGAAAAAGCTCAAAAAGTCCCACAAGACTGTGTGCATTTCCCAGGACACAACAAGATGTATGAATCAAAAATAACCAGGAAACTGTTATTTTGGTAAAACAGGTACATTTTAAATGACCATAGTATAATATAATATTCAATGGAATTGTAGAAGAACATAATTAGCATAAAAGAGAAAAATTAACTGGTTGCCAGAATGTATTAGACTGCATCATTTTGCAAGCACTGTAATATGAGCCAGATGCTTTTAAACTGTCAACACACAATCCTAAATTATCTTGGCATACAGTTAGCAACTTCAATATGAAAGTGCAGTGCCACTGGGGCTCTGCATTGCAACAGACAGGTTTCTGTGCCACACACGCATATATAATCAGGCAAAACATGCATATTTGAACATCTTATTTTAAGTTGACTTTCACGTTTGTTTCAGCTCATTAAATTGTCATCTCTGGCTTTTTTGTGTGTAAGTTTTGTCCGACATGATGTCATTAGTATTTGTAGGTATTTGTATGTAAAGTGTATTTATAGCATGCACATTTGTTGTTTGGACAGTATTAATATATTGACAGCATCTAAAAATGTAAACCTTTTAATTTGGAACTATACAAATATGTATAAATCATTTGAGGTTTGTAGAATAACAAATTCATGTTGATAGCTAGATATATTTGCTTGCATGCTGCAGATGCAAGCTTTGTGAAACAGGCCTAATACAAGAAATCGACACCAATGCCAAAGACCGTCGCACCTGACTCAAAAGCCCATTTTCCACCGAGTCGAACCGTTGTAAGAACGGTAAGGAACGGTTCCAGTTATATTTCCATTTGAGCCTGGTACGGCACGGCACGATTACAAACCATCAGCTAACCGCACTGAACCGTGCTGGTAGAATGCGTGTAGTGATGTCGCCAGTCAGGATTGGTCACTTGTCTGTTGCCTGGCAGCCAATTTCTCTGTAGCTGGCTAAGCGCGCTATTTGAGCGACGTAAACACAAATTAATGATATAATTTAAAGAAATATCTGATCAACCTCCATAATGTGGTTGCTATTTACATCTCATATATCAGTAAACCGTTGCATTATCAAGGCAGTGACTGACGTGTTTGTATTGCATCCCAAAGAGCAGCCGTTATCAGCCCCACAGTTGAAAACTAAACAATATACGTACCATCTGGCCTGGATCAGCACGGAATGAAACGATTAAGCAAAACTCAACAGTGGAAAAGTGGCTAAAGAGATGCTTACATCAGTCTTACTGTACATTTAATGAGCTTGCTAAGAAGGCAAATGAGTATATTAAATAAGAACCTACCTGATTGTCGTGCAGCCCCTCCTTTCTGAACAGGTGAGTAAAAGGCAGACAGGGCACTGAGGGACCCTCTCAGATGGCTTTGAATAGAGCTTATTTTGGAAGAATGAGGTTTCTGGGAGCTCTCTCCTTTTGCATCTTGGCCCCCACTTCCCAGACTGGCCCACTGCTCGTTAAGAAGCCCCTGTATGCGATTAACAACCTGACCGATTGCAGCAGGAGAAGCTGTGGCTTCCGATGCCCTTTGAGACTGAAGGTGAGGATCCTGTCCTTGTATTTCTCTTGGTTCCTGCTGTGTTTGCAAACCTGAACTTTTTTCTTCTCTTGCTTTGTCTGTTTCAGTGCTTTCAACCGCCTTATTCTCTGCAGATTCCATCTCTTGGACTGTGGGCTTAGGGATTTCATTTTCACTGGCCATAGTCTCAACCATGGCACTTTCTACCATGACATATTCCTCAGTGTCACTCTCTGCAACATTTTCACTGACTTTGGTATCTATAATCTGACTTGACACACTATCTTTGATATAACCCTCTTGTTCTTTGTCTTTTACAGAGTCTGTCTTCTCTAGCACTTCAGAGACTTCCTGACTACTGTTATCTTCTAGACTATCCTGAACCTCAGTCTCCATTGCCCGGTCACACATGACAATCTCTACCCCTACAATTTTCTCCGCTGTAGTGACTTGTGCTAAGATTTCAATGTCCCGAGCTTCTACTATATTTGTCTGAGTGCATTTAGAATCTATTTCTTTGGGACCCTCAGCTGGTTGAGGTTCTGTTGAGACTCCTCTTTCCAGGACAATTTTGCTGTCTGTACTGACTGATGCATCACATGTGACAACTGGTACAGAAAGCACCTCTGCCTCGATAGGACCTTGAAGTTTCTGCTCATTTACTTGGTCAATTAGGTCCTGTATTCTCTCATCTTTTTGTCTATTCTTGTCCATCTGTTCCCTCAGTAAGACATTTGTCTTTTCCAATTCACAACTGGCCTTGCTTAGACTCTCTTCCAAAGTTTTCAGTTTTGATTCAAGCTCCAGGTTAGTGAGAAGTTTCTGTTTGGCAGGTTGAGTTATTGTATTTTCCTCAATTATAATTACACTTGGTCCCTCAAAAGTCGCAGTATCTTCTCGAGTGGATGTACACTCGGATGTAGCACCTGATTCCTCTGATTCCAGTGTTGGCTTTTTATCTTCTAACAAAGTCTCTGAAAATATCTCATGTTTTTTGGCTTGCTCTGAAAGACTCTTTGATTCTTCTTCTTGAAGTGTAGACTCTTGCAAAAGTCCCTCTGCTTCATCTGGATCTGTTGGAGTTTCTGCTTTGTCTATGAGTATTACTGGGACACACATTGGAGCTGGCACTTTTTCCTTCTCTGACTCTGTATTAGTTACTGGTTCATATTTTTCAGACTCCTTTTCTACAATAACCTGCACCACAGGATTTTGTTCCTCTGACTGTTGTTCTGTGGTTTTGTCAGATTGTATTGCTTGAACCATTTCATGATCAGCTGCAGCAACTGTGGAAAGGGAGCCAGTATCTTTGTTCTCACTTATAACTGGAGGAACAGCACTGTCTTGCGAATCAGTTTGAGGAACCTCACTCTCATTCAACTGCAAAGGGCTCCTTTGCTCAGACTGGTGTTGCTGAATTCTTTGAAGCAGTTGTTCCCTCTCCGTTCTAAGAGAGCATATTTGAGCCCTCAACTCAGGGATGGTCCTGACTTGCTCTTCTAACTCACGCACCCTTTTCAGAGCAGCTGTAATCTGTTGATGCAAGCTGGCCCTGTCTTGGGGAACACTGCCTCTCCTGTCGCCTCCATCCGCTGGTCGAAAAAGCCTTTCAGCTGAGCCATTTTGTGACTGGGAACTCTGCTCATCAGTTGAGTCTGAACCTTTCCTGCGTGGGACATTAACAGGCATGCTGGAGGCTCTTAACAGGTGAGGCCTAACATTAAGGCCCATGGACTGTTCATTCTGAGAGGTCTGTACTTGAGACTCTTCAGCAGCCTTTGGTGAGACGAGGTAACCACTCCCAGGCTTCTTTGACTGGCTGGCCTGGGAGCTTCCAGTGGTGCTACTGCTACCACTAGTGGCATCACTTGCTCGGAACTCAAAAAGCTGCTGGACTTCAGTAACACGTGACTTGGGTTTGGACCCTAAAGTGGAAGTATTGGCCCATGTATCTTTGGCTAGAGGACGAGCGCCATGCCCAGGAAGGCTGAAGTTGCGTGGCAGTGTGCTATACTTTGGGCCCCTGTTCTTGCGTTGAATGTGCACCCTCTTGATTGTGTTCCCTTTCTCTATGTCATCTACAAATTTCAGGAAGTCCAGATCCAGGTGAAACCCATAGGGGGTCTCTACAGAATATGGCAGCTGTTTCCGCTGTACTCCAGTCTCAGTGGCTTTGGAAGAAAAGCCATTTGCTGAAATATAAGGTACTTTATTACACATTTTGCATTCTCTTATTGTAATTCCAATTTAAGTAGCCATTGTATTATTGAGCATATGGAGCATAATTAGTCAAGACAACAAAACAGTTGGTGTTATCACTGTGCAAGGATTATAATGTATTATTACTATTATTATTATTATAAGGTGCATTACAAGACATAATCAATGCATTAAAAAAAAGTGGTACCCCAAAGTTTTTTTGCTGTCAACTATTGCATGAAGATGAGTGGAAGGAATATATTTACACATTTGAAACTGGAAATGACTTGGCGTTCTTACCATTTTTCTTGTCCATTATTTCAGTTTTTGCAGTATCATGGGTGGAATATGTTGTAAACACTGGAAACCTGCAGACAGATCAAAATAAAGATGTACAGAACTAACATTATTACTTTTTATTATTAACCGTCTAACAGAACAATGACAACAATAATTATATTATGCATATACTGTACAGTAGGGAATTACAACAATAATTACATCATGCCTATACTGATTTGCCAATTTCTGTACTAATTACAATCCATACTTCCTGTGCAACATGGTTTTACATTAGTTGTTTGTGCCATTTAAAAACCCCACACCACTATTAAAACCACAGTGACATAGTAGTTCATTCTAATTTACTCCAGATGGCTCGCAGTTTATGTGGGATTGATTTAGGCAATGGAAAACAATTTTGCCATTTTAGATTTAAGATTCTTCAGGGGCTTACGTAAGGCCGCTGATCAAAATACATCATGTTAATACAAACTGAATACACTTTCAGGCTTTAGGTCTGGAGATCTACTTCTCGAACTTTCTCACTATCCTATCTTGAAGTTATCCTAACTCTCGTAGAAGTTGCAAAAAAACAACAACAAAAAAACAATGCAGACAAAAAGACAGTCTCACTTAACAGCTAACTGCTGTTTTAGTTTTAGCATGAGGACAATTGCTTTTCAGCTGTCACTAAAGACACCTTCAAATTTGTGTTATTCTGAAGGACCATCATATTGTAGGTTGACATTTGAGCTTTCAATGGTTAATGATTACTGTACCATAACTAAATCTATATGCAATGAAATGCTGTTGGATGCACTTTAACACACAACTGGAGTCCTTGAGATGTAATTATTTAGTCAAATGATACATTAAATGTGAACCTTCTGCTGATGAAGACGATCCTTCTCAAATCTTTTGCTTTAATGGAACTATGGTCAAACCCCTCAAGGCATGTTTGCAGATCTTAACTATGTACTGAACTTATGGGAAAAGATTACTCAAAGATGTGTCATCTGGCTCTGATTTCAATGTTGCAATCTGAGCCAAAGGCTTGGAATTTGAACAGTTTGGAAAAGGATTTTCTTCAAAGGTGTAATTTGACTATGTTTCATGAAATCTGGATCATAGGCTGGCTGCTGGATGTGCAGAATCCGGACAGACCGGTATAGGGAAAAAAGAGATATTCTCAGTAAAAAAAAAAAAAAAAGACAGCTGACATATTGGGGCTAAAGTTACAACAACATTGTCACTATCCATCATCAAGACCACAGCCTTTTAATGTTTGTACCCGTTTTAAATTTGCATTTCACTAAGTACAAGCTAGAAATATGCTTTGGTTGCATTTAAGAAATAGGCTCTGAGCCATGGTTTGGTTGAAAAGGCAAGCTCTAAGCATTCTGAAGCAGAGTGGTATAACAGTGCCAACACAGCACCGTCAATCAACTAGTTTCCATGATTTCCTTTCACAACACATTTACCTTTGAAAATAATGTTTTAAAATCGATGCTACTATGAAAGAGAAATAAGCTGGTGTGGCAAAGTGGTTGGGATGTAATCAGAAGGTTACTGGTTTGGTCACCACAAAGACCAAGCCATGAGCAATCACTATTCTGGCCTAGAGCAAGGTATTTAACCCAGGTTTGATCCAAGGGGACTTCTCCCTTTAGTTAGTGCACTGTGAAGTCTCTTTAGATAAGAGTGTCATAAAATAAAATAAAATGAAAAACATAAATGAAATTCTGAAAAAGTGAAAAACTGGCTAATTGAAATAAATGTATAAGTTGAAGTTGTAGCTGTAGTTGAAGTACTAAAATGAATAAAACTGTGTAGTTTAAAAAAAAAAAAAAAAAAAAAAAAAAATATATATATATATATATATATATATATATATATATATATATATATATATATATATATATATATATATATATATATATTAATAAATATTATCATTGTATATAAATAATACTAAAATAACAGTGGATTATCCTGACCGAACCCAAGTTTTATGTATAGGTTTGCATTTGTATTTTTTTGTAATGGAGGTAAGCATGTAAACCTCACTGCCCTGGCTTCATGAGGTGCAATAGAGACTGTGGTCTTCAGGGTCCTTGTTAACGAGTCTGACTCCAATGTCGGAGATGCCAGTCTGAATCCCGTTCGGAGCAGGTTGCAGGTCCATGCAAACCTCACTGCCCTGACCTCATGAGGTGCGCTAGAGTATGCAGATTTAGCGTCCTTGTTAGCGTGTCCGCTTCACATGGCGGAGATGCCAGTTCGAATCCCGCTCAGAGTCGTGTAGGAGCAGTTACAGTTGCATAGGTTTGACATGTTGACACCTTCCTAATTTGACAAATGTACTTAATACTGATACTGAGTTTGACTGGACAGCTATTAAGAAAATTATTGTCAGAGGTCATAATGCTAAAGTGCTAAAACTTTGTTTCTTCAATGGTAATTAAAGAAATATTGAGCATCTTAATTAGACTCCTCAGTGTACAAACAGCCTGCATCTATCCCCAGGTTTCAAGGCAAAACCCTATAATAGTGTGAGTCTGAGCTTGACTGACAGCTGAATCCCCAGAATCCGACACACTGCAGCAAGCATGGAAAATGTACAGCTTCTTAAGTCCTCCTGGAGAAGAAAGGAACAAGGCAGGGACGGCAGGGGATAAGAGGCATCCCCAACCTAAGAAATGTTTAATGCGATTCAAATACACTGTCTGTCGTTGAGTCTTAATTAGCCAGAGCTGGAATGCAGCTTGTAATTTCTGAGTAAAGTGAGGCCTAGCCGCTTGTCAATTATCCACATGGAACCGAAGAACCCAACACTGCCTATTTAATTAGATACAAAAAAATAGAGAGCGAGTGAATAATTGAGGAAGCTAGTGGGAGAGAGAGAAAAAAGATGGCAAATCATGGCCACTAGAGAGAAATTACTTTAATAAGAAGACATTCATGCAATCCTCTGTTGGCCTCATTTGCAGGAATCTGTTTTAACTTATCAGTGGTGATATTAGGCTATTTGAGTACAGTACATTTTAAACCTTCAGGTTTCCAGTTTGTCTCAAAATCGCATTTCCTGTGAATAATAGTTTGTAGTAAACCAAATGTTTAGAATCATATGTTTGCATTGCATCCATGAATTAAATTTGATTGCAAAACCTCATGCATAATATAAATTTAATTGGTTGACCTTTTTTATCACGTTTTAGCTCACAGATGGCTCAACGGACCATGTACTGGTGAGCTATCCCACATACTATAGTACATTATAGTAAAATTACAGTAAAATTACTCTAGTAAATACTATTGTGTTTTTAAACCATACTATAGTAAAGGTACTACAGTAAATTGTATATTGTAGTATATTATAGTATTACCAACACTTTGTTAATTTACTGTAGTATATTTACTATAGTATGGTTAAAAAACACCATAGTATTTACTAGAGTAATTTTACAATAATATACTATAGTATTTTTTCATGTGGGATAATGGAAAGTCACTGTTTATTTAGCTATTCACAGCAGATTTAATTCAATATAACTAATCAAATTGCAGTAAAGGAGCGGAAGTGAGAGAAGTAAAACAAATCAATCTCATTTGCAGTCTTTGTAAACATGTAGGGGCAAAATGCAGACACGCACAAACACACACACACACACACACAATCCACCTGCAACCCTATAAGCTCAGCATCTACTGCTGATTAGGAGTGCTGAAGCCTTGAAAAGAAATCGAACCAAACAGAGCCAAAGGCAGCAGAAACCGCCTGAACAGCCAACAAAACAACATCTGTGGGCATTCTCAGGCATGCCAGCTGGACAAGCAGGGAAAGATTGTTAATATTCCACACGCCGGTTATTCAGGATCCTCACCATAACCCTGTGATTTCAGGTCTTATGATGCACACTCAGAACTCCGCTGGGGCAGGGACGAAATTGCGTTCCGGGGGTGGGGGGATTTTTTTTATCCTGCCTGTTTACATTTATTTAACAGATATCCAACTGTGTTTACATTAATACCTCACAGGCATTTCGACCAAGATGTTCATTTGATCGTTATAGGAGCATTTGCAGGCAACCTTCACAGAGCATGTGCACAAATATACATGTGAACGTTTGAAATCTAATTCTAATTCTTAATTTGTGTCCACAATATCTATTTTTCTTTTTTTTATGTCATGTGCAAGTCTCTGAAGCATATAGCACTCCAAATTAACTCTTACTTTAAAGGCAGGGTAGGCGATTTGCTCCGGAAACATTTTTTGTTAGGCTGGTTGAAACTCTCTTCACATCCTGATAGCAATTACTAAGTTAAGAGGTCTAAATGTATATGCATCTGAATGCAATGATACGATGACCTACCTGCCTTTCAGAATATGTATTTCATACCTCTGCGCACCCTGCTCGTGCAGACATTACATGTCATCACACAGAGTTAGACAGACGTCAGTCAACGAGCACCGCAACCAAAACAGAATCCACCTTTTAAAGTTCCTCCTGAACCAAAACAATGAGCTTATGCTGCACTCATGCCATAACTAGCTACTGTAATTTGGAAGAGATGGAAACCCATGAAGTTATACTCAGAACGATTCATGACTCGAATGTATGCTTTCAATGGAAACACTATCAACTCTGAAATTAATCTGCAGCAGTCAGGTGGTATGGGGGTCTAATGCTATTTCATGCATTCTGACTTATTTATACTGTTAAAGAGTTGGATTCACATGCTAAACATAGCCAAGATTTGGAAGTATGAAAAATTTGCACCCTCCAGAGGTCTCATTTGATGGCCATATACGTCACTGAGAAAGCCTCATTTCAGAAAAGTAACCATTACATTCCAAATTAAAAAAAAGAAATTATAGTAATTTACGCCTCAAGAGGAATAAGAGTCAATGGCTACTATAATGGCTACTTTTCGGAAGTGAGATACAGCTATTGTTATGCCAGTAGGTGCCATCAAGTGACTGAATAGGCATATGCCTACTTCCTTTAGTATTTGAAAACCATAGTTTAAAAGAGTAGTAGGAAGAGAGAGAGTAGTATGTCCAAATTCACAGTATTCAAATACTTTCACCAAGATCCTAGAGTGTGCATTCAATGGACAATTTACTATCCAATGAAGCCATGGGAAAGGAGTTGTGAATTGCAGATTTCAGTGAAGTGACTGAACTGACAACATGGTTAATAGTTTGTAGTTCATTTATACTACCCATATTCATACTATATAGAACATACTAACAGTCACAAAGAAAGTTTCAAACCAAATCTATAACCTGCTAGACATAATGCAATTTAGAATGCAGCTACTGTCTTTATGAGTGAGTCATTGAATCAATGAATCATTCACACACTGATTCATTCAAAACATCGATTTAATCAGCAACGAAACATTACTGTGGTGTGTTTGCTCTGGGATGCCCAGCTTTGACTTCATTTGGAACTATTTTCTGTGGTACAGCACAAATACACAAGATAACAAGCAATACTTTGTCTAAAATGTAAATTATTCAATTATTGACTTATTGTATATAGAACTGTTAGCAAAAACAGTATCACACTCAATCATTTTCCCTCACGTCTATGTATGTGCCAAAAATGTGCTATGATTTCCTCTCTAATGTTCACGATCATCTCCCACACTTTTCTTTTCCCAGTAGCTAAACTGTTTTCCAGGCTATACTGCTCTGATCTAATGACAATAAACAGTTAGCAAGTGGGCTGTCTGACAGGAAGCAAAAGCTCGCTGCACTTCCTCCTTGATGGTTCTAGATCTACACAAATGGCTCTGCAAAGCTTCAGACATCTGGAGGAGGTAGAGAACACAGAACATCTGTCCTGATGAGATGAGACGAGGCCTGGAGAGAACAGCGCTGGAACAAGGTTGGACCACCAGTGAGAAAATGTCTGTCTTATTCAATGTAAACGATGAGTGACATAGACACTATACACATGGTAACAGATTCTTGTATTTTAATAACGGCTGTCAAAAAAAATAATTGTTTGAATAAGTTACATGATATGCAAATTTATGGTAAGAAAACATCCATAAATTATGTACAGGTCAGAAGGGATGATCAAATATGAAAAATTTTAATGTTTTATTTTTATATCACTTAAATAATTGTAATTTTAATATATGACTTTACATTTATTTTATACATTTGAAAGACACTTTTATCTTGATTTTCACATTGCATTAAAGAAATGTCATCAGGTTCATGCTTTCCCTGCAAATCGAACCCATGACATTGATAGTACCATGCTCTATTTATTCTATTCTATTATGTTATGTTATATTAAATTATATATTATAAATAAATAATTAAATATTATTATTAATTTTACGAATTAACTTGTTAAAATGACAATATACAATGATAATAGTTCGCATATTCACGAATGCATATTCACGAATACCAAGCATTTAATTGAATTACCTTCTGTTTGAAAAGATAGAAATAAGGTCCTTAACCATAAACATGTTTGGTTAGGTGACTGAGTGAGATCAAATAACAGAAAGAGAATTTGCGAGATATAGAGCTTTCATTAAGGATGTGAAGCAAATGACTATAAATTATTCAGTAATACCCTGATTGTAACGCTACAAGCAGACGAGTCTGAGGTTCTCATTAGTACTCTGGATTACAAAATGAGGCTGAGAGGAAGAAACAGAGATAGAAAAAAAGTCTAACCATTCAGAAATGCAAAGGTGTTTTCTTGAGGTGCACACCGAAAACACTGAAGTGAAGGGGGAAGGGATACACAGATACAGGGAGATGACAGAGAGGGGCTGGTGGCGACAGAGTGGAGGGGGGTTATTGAGCTCCAGCAAGTGACAGCCAGGTGCTAGCTCTGTCTGTGTTGATCATTCACATCCCACGGGACCCACAACAGCAGACACATTCGTACAGCCAGATTCCAGCAGAGATAAAAACCGATGCCTCATATTGATAATCATTTACAAATGCCAAAAATGTTCTAAGCCGTGGGAGTCAAACACATGCTGTTGAGCCAGACTAATCCACATTTTATGCATAATATTAAACACCTAGTGGCTTTCTTGTTTTTGCAATCACTATAAATACAATTAAAAACAATAAAAACGCACATATGTGCACGTACACATATCAAAACAAATGCACAATACTCTAATTAGATGCTGCTTTCCTTCCGTCTTTCAGGGGGCTCCAGAAAAACAGCACTATTTCAATGCATCATGAAGCTCTCCTCACTATGTACCCAAAGAATTACATTAAGCAAGGACTATACACACACACACACACAAATAATGGAGAGGAGATGAGCTGGCTATATGCCTGAGAGGGGGAAAAAGCCCGGCAGTTATTCCTGCATTGCAGTAATAGCAGCAACAGAGTCATTTAAAAACCCAGCGACACAGTCCAAGCACACATGTATGTACAGACACATAGACACACACACACACACCCAACCACACACAAAAAAACACAGAGTGCAATGACAGGCTGAGATTCTCACCTAATGTGCTACATGCATCCCAGAGCTCGCAAGTGTGTGTATCATCGTGAGAGATGGGAAATGATAGAGAGACAGAAAGAGAAGGAGAAGAAGAAGAAGACAGATAGGGAGAGGGAGAAACAGAGACAGCCCCAGAGTGACAGAGAGAGGTGGGGGAGGAAAGGAATTCCTCTTACCTAGCATGTGCCATGAATGCTGCTCCCCTCCTGTTTACCAAAAACATGCAACACCCCTCCCTTCCTTTCTTTGAACTTCAACCTGATAACGCAAAAAGGAAAAAAGAGGAAGAAGGATTTGATTGCTATATATATATATATATATATATATATATATATATATATATATATATATATATATATATATATATATATATATATATATACATTTCCTTAGCAATCAAATCCATCTCCCCTCTTTTTGTTGCATGTATGGTGTTGCATGTATGTGAAAGCTGTTGCATGTATGTGAAAAAATACTATAGTAGTCAATGGCTGCTGAGATCTGTTTGGTTACAAACATTCTTCCAAATATCTTCCTTTGTGTTCAGCAGAAGTAAGAAATTCATACATGTTTTGAACAACTTGAGAGTGAGTAAATGATGACAGAATTTTCATTTTTGGGTGAACTATCCCTTTAAGGATGTTTGGATATTTTACTGGAAAACAAGACAAAAATACTAAAGAAAATTAGTTTTACAGTGCATAGATACTGGACAGGCAATTTATTTTGCTACGGCAAGATATTAGTCCTGGAGGAAAAGAAAAACATCTAACACAAGGAAGAAAAGGCATCAAAGTTGAGTAAGAAAAGTGAGAAAACAGTCCTCATACTCTTTTGAAGGTTCAGTCCACTGCTGCAGAAACTCCCCTTGCCCTCCTTTTGACACAGACCATCTGAGAATTGAACTGACGACGATCTGAGCCTCCGATGAAATGACCCATGGAGGAGAGGTCTCTTACTTTCTCACCCTCTTTCTCTTGTGTATTTTCTCTCCTTACATTCTCTCTCCCCTTCAATAACTCTCTCTCCCTCAATAGCTCTGCTCTTAAAAAGTTGTGTTTTATTGCTGAAGTTAACTTTCCACCCTCTCTCCCCGTAGCCCCAGGAATATGTCAAAATTGTGTCTGGGGGTGGGTGTGACATGGGTCCCACATAAGCACTGTAATCATTAGTACAGGGTGGAGGTTAACCATTAACAATGCACCAGATCTCCACACAACTAATCTTCTCATAACACTTGCATATCAGCCAGGAGTGCAGCTGCTCATTTGTTGAGGTGCAAGCCATATTAACATTCAGGACTTTACAATAATCATTATGGGCTTAAAGAAATAGTTAACTGAAAAAAAATAAAGTTTTCTTGTTGCTCCAAACATGACCTTCCATGGAACACAAAAGATGATTTTTTGAAGAATGACCTGCTCACTCTTTTTAATATAATTCAATTTAATGAAGCAAAAAAACAAAAACAAAAAACATCATAAAAACACATAAAAGTGGTCTCTATGACCATGCTTTATATTCCAATTCTTTTGAAGCATTTTTTTGTGAGAAGCAGACTGAAATTTAAGTTGTTATTCAATTATGACATTCACCCTATTCTCCTTGGCACATTCATATGAGTTTAAGAGCGAAATAGATATGTCCAGTTAAAAATATTCTAGTGGATGTTTCACTTCACAAAAACAGTGGTTGATCCATTGACCCAACAGGACTGATTCCATTCTCAACTTGCAAACACAATAATCCAGTTGCAACTGTTAATAGTTGTTAATAGAGGTCCACAGAAAGGGAAGATTTTAAAGGGTTAATTCACTCAAAAAATTGAATTCTGTCATTAATTACTCACCCTCATGTCGTTACGAACCCGTAAGACCTTCATTCATCTTCGGAACACATATTAAGATATTTTTGATTAAATCTGAGAGGTTTCTGAATCACACATAGACTGCAAAGTCATTGCAACTTTCAATGCCCAGACAGTTAGTAAAGACATCGTTACAATAGTCCATGTGACTACAGTGGTTCATGAAGGTCTTACAGGTTTGGAACGACATGAGGGGGAGTAATTAATGATAGAATTGTCATTTTTGGGTGAATTATCCCTTTAAGTAATTAAATGAATAGTTCACCCAAAACCGACAATTTCGTCATCCTTTATACTTACTCTAATGTCATTCAAACCCACAAGACTTTTGTTCATCTTTGGAACACAAATAAATATATATATATTTATTTATTTGAGATATATTCTCTCATCATTTTTCTCCATCCACTATAGGTAATCAACGCTTGAAGGCACAATATGTATTTTGCTTATTCAAAACAAAGGAGTAGCTTGATGATGCCTTGATTTTGCGGAATCATGGGAGTTGTTGTCTTCACCTCTACAGCCAGTGGAAAAAAATCAGATGGGACTCATCATGGGCAGAAATCATATTCATGGATGAGCTAATGTATTAAAAATGTATTAAAGTTACTGTAGTATGAAGCAGGGTGGAGCTGAAAGCCATTGGAGTGGAATGAGGTCGCTGGAGCGATTGCTAATGAAAGACAAGCACAACACACAGGCCGAGAGCAGTGGATCTTTTATCATGCCAGGCGACCACTTCTGCTTCTTCCGGTCATGCGCATGTGGGGTAACGCAGTGCTGTTTTATCAAATTAGAAACATTCGAGTGTTGTACAGACACCAGTGCTTAATTTGAGGTTGAACTTGAGGGATCCTGTTCCGGAAAATGTCAGATTTTGGATTTAGCGTTTCGGCATTTGTTTTTAAATTTTCCGGCAAGAGAGCGGAGCAGAGCAAGCGAGAGTGAGTGCGGATTAATCCAGATGTATTTGAAGGTAATGTTTTGCTATTGGCACTCAGCAAATATTTTTTTGATCAGCTTTCCTAAGTTCAAAATCACTCTCATTGGTTGGTGCTTATACTACTTGTTCTAGATGAGCCCCCAGCACGTTTACATCAATTAAATTCATTTTTTCTTTTTCAGAAAAGTGACCGATGAACTGGGAGAAGAATAGAGTAAACTTTATTGTTTCATACACAAATGTAGGTCATCTGGTATGAATAAAAACTTTGTCAAATTATAATTGAAAGGATTTTTATTGCAGCTTTTATTTACATTGGTGCATGGAATTGGAATTTAAAGGACTGGACTGGTTTACCTTTTTTCCGGTTACACTGAGTTCACACGTGACTTAAGCGCGAGACTACAGCTAGCCGTCTAAAACACTATTTAGGTGACTTTAAGTGGCTATACGCATCTCGTTGTCATGTAAGAACCCTGTTCATGTTAGACAGACATTTTAATTGGATTTTGTGTCTGTTAAGAGGCACAAAGACCCCCTTTACGTTTATGCCCCCATAACTGCCGTTTTAGCTGAGTGGGGGCTCTGGGCATAAACTGTGATAGCTCCGTGTGGCAAGCACCAATCTGGTTGTTGTTGTTTTTTTCTATAGACAGTACTCACAAAGGTATAACGATCAAGATTAACTTAAAAATTTCCCCGAGTTGTCCTTTAACAAATTATAGGCTTACTGTATTTATACACAAATCGGATCGGAGGGGGAAATGCCACTTGCCCCCTGGTGGTGTCGGCCCTGAGGCAACGGCGTCATCGGTGAGAAAACTGAAAGATTTTGAAAGACACTGCTAAATACGTGACAGAATAATACACTAGGCTGTAGTTAAGGCCATCCAGAAACTATTGAACGATGCTCTTACAGTTGTGCAGTCACCATATTTTATGTTCCTGGAAAACTGAAGTTGTATGGTCAGTGTCGGTCACAGTGACTTCGCTGTTTTTGATCCGGAAATCATTCATATTCAAATTAAGCACTGTACACTGATCAACAAAATATATAACATTGTTCTAATGGTTGTTGGATATTTTAATACAAAAATCTTACATATTGTGCCTTTAAAAAAAGTACATTAAGACATTGTAGTTATAAGCTTGAATACAGGTTTTGATAGTTGTACAAACAGGATGAAAAAATGTTTTAAATATTTTTATTGTTGTTCTGAAGATGAATGAAAGTTTTATGGGTTTGGAATGACATGATGGTGAGTGATAGAATTTTTACCATCCTTTGTTTGGTATGTGTACGTGACAAAAGAAACAGAAAGAAATCACATCTTTATATTTTACATTGCATGATTAAGACACTAACATCATGGCTCTGAATACCATGATTATAAAGGTCTAAAAAACATGGGCCTTAATTGTATACTGAGTTGATACCACAGATAAACCAGCTTGTATTCTTGTCACAGTTTCTGCTATGGAGTGCTCCTTTTGCCTTTTTCATTTGGAGCAAACAAATTGAAGTAGCCCCTTAAGGAGGAAGCTATTCAACTCTGCAATGTGCTTGAGAGGTCTGTCTAATCACAGAATTGAGATGGCCCTGCCATGACCATATTTCACTTGTGTCCAGAGTGAGTCATCGTCCAGTGTCAGATCCCAGATTAAAAGCAGACTTGAAGAAAGGAGGAGGTGTTGAGTGCTCAGCATATCTAGTGTACACTGGCAGTGAAATGCACCCTGTAGCCATAAAATGGTCTTCCTACTTCAGTCAACAGTGGCCTTGCAGACACTAATAAAAGCAAGCATTCAAACATGCATACAAAACACTCACTCACGTATTCTCACTCTCTCTGATGCATACAGACAGACATCTCACATTCACACTTCTAAAAACACAGACATGCTATAAATGTGATGCGTGGATATATCATTTATTTTGATTTCATTGTTACTTTAATCTTTAAAAGTCTGAATATTTACTCCTGCTGTTCCTTTGACTGTCTCGTGGCTGAATTAGAGGAAAACGTGTGTAAACATACTCAGACCCCCAACATTTTACTCACGAGCTGGCACTCAGTCAAATACACACAAACATGCACACGTTCATTAGCACGGTTGTTGGCTGTGGGTCTAAAGGAGAGAGAGCGAGAGTGAGCATATAAGCAATCTATATGAGTAATGTTCATAAAATAGGTCACATAAATACCCCACGCCAAAACAAAGTCATCTTTATCAGCCATAAAAGCTGACAACTTTATACAGTACAGGGCTGTGTGCACATGCTTGAGAAACTTATGGCCCTATCTATTATTTCAAGGTCCGGTAAAGCTGCAGGATATCATATCTGCCCTAACATATGTCAGACTCACATATTTGCACATTTTTACTGCATATTTTTCCATGTATAGTGTTAACAGCCTCAGCCTCAGACGGCATGCTCACGGACCGCCCAGAGGCTGTTCATTCAGTTATGGTTGCAAAATAATCACGACGAGAAACTATGATTACATTTTCCGCTGCCTTTTTTCAGTGTTCAATTAAAATGTTCCCCCATGATGGTTTATTATTTTAGTATAATTGTAAACCCACACATAAATGGCCTTTAAAAACAAACCAAATAATTATTAGTTGCTTTGTACTGTATGTCAGTCAGATTGTCTTGAAGAATTTTTCAGCAATGTATCAATAATGAATGCAAAAAAGAAAAAAGCACTGGAGCCCATTTACTTTTAATATATGGACTAAAAAACAAATAAATGATTTTGTGTTAAACAGCTTTGGAATCATATGAGAGTGGATAAATGATGATAGAACTATCACTTTTGGGTGAACTATTCTTTTAACAGCATAATAGCTGTTGCTGTCAAAGTGTATTTATCGTGTAAATATTGTATGAAAATAAAAATATATAACAATATCCATTTCAGAGTGGGAGAAATTATTTCAAGACATAATGTAAGAGCCTAAATGGAGGCAATACCTTCACCACTTGTGCAAATATTGCTACTTAAATGCTACAGTAAGTAACAACAAGCCAAGACAAAACATTTTTTCCAACAGAAACAGCAGCCTCCTGCAAAGACAATTGGTGCAGACCGCACATGATCCTCTGTACAAACATAAGTTCAGTAAACACAATATAACCTGTTCTAACACTCGCAGCAGCCCTGAAGCTTTCCAAGAACGTATACAGTATATGAAAATGCTACTTTGTCTGGTAAGGTTTTTCAGGCTAGAATGCTTGTTCTTATTTTGCCAATTTTTATTATCGTTTTACTTAGAAAATAACCAAATTTTTCAGGCAGATGTTTTCAAAAAACAGAGTAAAATAGAGGCATGTGTTACTTGCTGCAGATAGCAAGAACTTTCGGGCCAAGTGTAGAAGATAGCTGTCATATAAGTGACATATAAGGTTATGTGACATATAAGGTTCACATAAGGGACACATTCGTTTTTATTTGGCTTTCTATGGGTGGAACTATGGCACTTTTTGGTTTAGTTCTGGTTAAAAAGAAGTGGACCAGATTTGAGCCACACTTCATCTGTTTATATGGGCCAGATCTATAGAAAAGGACTTGCTGACTGCCTAGTCAGCTATTTGTGTAAACCTCACTCTCCTGGCCTCAAGAGGCTCATTAGCAACTGATGTTAAAGACTGCAGTCTTTAGCGCCCTTGTTAGTATGCCTGCCTCACATGCCGGAGACGCTGGGTTCGAATCCTGCTTGGAGCAAGTTGAGTAGGACCAGTTACATTAGCATGCTAAGTCTGTTTCTTAAAGGGATAGTTTACCCAAAAATGAATATTAGCCCATTATTTACTCACCCTCAAGTCATCCTAGGTGTATATGACATTCTTCTTTCAGACGAATACATAAAAAATTGTCCTTGCTCTTCCAAGCTTTATAATGGCAGTGAATGTCTGTTTCTGTTTTGAGTCCATAAAAGTGCTTCTATCCATCATAAAAGTGCTCCACATGGCACCGGGGGGTTAATAAAGGCTTTGTGAAGTGAAGCGATACTTTGAAGTTACCAACTATAATCTCTAACTTCAACTAACTGTCATACGTACGTTCACGAGAGACTGGCAGAGGATAGATCAAAACAAAACCTGGTTCTCGCGTGAACTATATATTCTCACCGGGGCGTCCTACGCCATACACTGGAACGCCAGTTAGCGGAAGTTAGAGATTACAGTTTATAAAGTCTTAAATATGGATATGTTTCTTACACAAACCAATCACTTCACTTTTCCATGTGGAGCACTTTTATGATGGAGGGATGTGCTTTTATGGACTTCAAAACAGAAAAAGCCATTCATTGCCATTATAATGCTTGGATTAGCCAGGACATTTTTTAATATAACTCCAATTGTATTTGTCTGAAAGAAGTAAGTAAAGTAAGCAAAGACCCTTTAAGTAAAGTAACAAAGATTAGGCCCAGTGCATTTTCTGTAATTATTTTGAATCATTGGAATTCGGAATTGAATGAAAGATGGTAAAATGTGTTAAATGGACCTGAGAGTACTATTGGTGGCTAAAAACATTATCAAATTAGCTGTTGGTGGTGGATTTACAGGTCCAACTTCAGTTCTGAGAAGTAAGATGTACTGTAAGATTGAAGGAGGGCCAGACTGTGGGTGGGGTGTAGTTTCCAGTGGGTGGGGTGCCAACTTCACGATTATTTTAGCTGACAATTTCTACTTAGTCTACATTTATGTGGAAAATGTTATCTACCACAGTACAGTGGAAAGCGGTAGTCCTCAATCATATGCACACGATCAACACCCATCCCGCTCAGTAGTGAATATGTTAACACTTAGTTTCATACATAAAATGATTCACATAAATCAAGTTTACCAACTTCAAGTGACTCTCTGTAGAAAGTGAAAAACGTGTTAACTACAGTGACAACACAGTGAGCCGTGAATGCCCTCCGCTGGCTTTAACCACAATCCTGTATCAAATTCTTCTCTCTTCTTAAGGCTTCACTGCACACTGGCATCTGTGTCATGCGGCTCTCTCAAGGCATGAGAGGAACTGATGTTAATGCTCACACAATGTGAAGTGAGCTATGTGAGCATCGTTGGAGATTAGATTACAAATTATATGGCATTACTCATCATCTGCTGTAAACCTCAAAACCCCCCTTGGCTGGAGTGAGGGTGACCAAACTGTTCAACAGATCAAATGCTCCAACACATCAAAAATGGCATAAAGTGTGTTTCTATTTACTGAGATGGTAAATCTGGCATCTTGCTTGAATGAGAACTTAATTAGAAGCTAGTAATATGACCTTTTTGTACAGAAGTGTTCACATGATTTTGGTCAAAAACCAAAGTTCAAGGAAAGGTTAAAGCATTTTATAATAATTTTAAGCCATGTTTGTGTAAAAAAAGAAAAGAAAAAGTATATATTATTAGTATATAAGTATATAAGTATAGCATATATAAATGATTTCACAGTACACATCATTATTTATTTTTTAACATGTGCCCTTGTAATTTTTTATTAAAATAATTTAGTTTTTTAATCACATACGATCCAATCAATTCCCGATTACAAAATCAAGTCATGCCCTACATTTTTTTCTTGTTCGAGAAGCCGTTTCACTTGGAGATACACTCACCTAAAGGATAATTAGGAACACCATACTAATACTGTGTTTGACCCTCTTTCGCCTTCAGAACTGCCTTAATTCTACGTGGCATTGATTCAACAAGGTGCTGAAAGCATTCTTTAGAAATGTTGGCCCATATTGATAGGATAGCATCTTGCAGTTGATGGAGATTTGTGGGATGCACATCCTGTTCCACCACATCCCAAAGATGCTCTATTGGGTTTAGATCTGGTGACTGTGGGGGCCATTTTAGTACAGTGAACTCATTGTCATGTTCAAGAAACCAATTTGAAATGATTCGAGCTTTGTGACATGGTGCATTATCCTGCTGGAAGTAGCCATCAGAGGATGGGTACATGGTGGTCATAAAGGGATGGACATGGTCAGAAACAATGCAAAGGTAGGCCGTGTCATTTAAACTATGCCCAGTTGGCACTAAGGGGCCTTAAGTGTGCCAAGAAAACATCCCCACACCATTACACCACCACCACCAGCCTGCACAGTGGTAACAAGGCATGATGGATCCATGTTCTCATTCTGTTTACGCCAAATTCTGACTCTACCATCTAAATGTCTCAACAGAAATTGAGACTCATCAGACCAGGCAACATTTTTCCAGTCTTCAACTGTCCAATTTTGGTGAGCTCGTGCAAATTGTAGCCTCTTTTTCCTATTTGTAGTGGAGATGAGTAGTACACGGTGGGGTCTTCTGCTGTTGTAGCCCATCTGCCTCAAGGTTGTGTGTGTTGTGGCTTCACAAATGCTTTGCTGCATACGTCGGTTGTAACGAGTGGTAATTTCAGTCAAAGTTGCTCTTCTATCAGCTTGAATCAGTCGGCCCATTCTCCTCTGACCTCTAGCATCAACAAGTCATTTTCACCCACAGGACTGCTGCATATTGGATGTTTTTCCCTTTTCACACCATTTTTTTGTAAACCCTAGAAATGTTTGTGCGTGAAAATCTCAGTAACTGAGCAGATTGTGAAATACTCAGACCGGCCCGTCTGGCATCAACAACCATGCCACGCTCAAAAATGCTAAAATCACCTTTCTTTCCCATTCTGACATTCAGTTTGGAGTTCAGGAGATTGTCTTGACCAGGACCACACCCCTAAATGCATTGAAGCAACTGCCATGTGATTGGTTGATTAGATCATTACATTAATGAGCAATTGAACAGGTGTTCCTAATAATCCTTTAGGTGAGTGTACATCACAATAGGGAGACAGTTGTAAATTCTGTTTAATGCCGACTTCAAAAAAATGATTCAATTATACAATTATTACTAATATAAAGGGGGCAACTTTCCCAAATATTCCAAGATGAAACATGAAAGTACAGACAAAATGCTTGCAAACTTTGACACTAGTATGGAGTCTTAAAACTGTGGAATCTCAAGCCCCTCAAGGAGAGGGAGGAAACAAAGGAACTCGCATGTGACTAAGACAGACTTGCACAAAAAAGAGGAAAAAAGGCAGAGAGATATGAACCGGAATAACTATGACCGACTTACAAAGAGCGAGAGAGCTATTGAGAGAGCAGAGAGACAGACATTGCTTCTGGTGAAAAAGATTTAGATGGAAAGTGAAAGCTAAAAGAGGTGCAATTCTTAGGTAACAACTTAAATGAAGAGCAGGAACGTAAAAAGTATGCTTGTGGGAATGGCTGGAGCCGAGAGGAGGAGTGGAGTGCTGAACGTGTGATAAAGTAAGGTTTGAACGAGTTTCCTGGGGAAGAGTGCAGTGTGAGAAAGACTGATAAGAACCTCAGGCTGTTTGTGTTCAAACTGCCATGTCTGGACCAGAATACAGACTAATGGGGAAGTCTGAGAAGGAGAGAGAGACCACAACAATAAAACTGTGTGGCCCTGTCAAGAGTATCTCGAATAGATTTAGTCATAAAGTAATTGGCATGGAAAAGAAGCCGACAGTTACACAAAAATGTGGGATGGTTAAAATTCACACAGTCATGAAAACTATATTTGATTGCTCTGTATTCAATAAAGGCAAAATAAGTTATCCAATGCAACTGCAGAAAAATTGACAGATTGCATTGTTATTGCAAAAATTACCGGTATATACTGTTGAAAATGTAATACTAATAAAATAAGAAATAATTATATGATTAATTTTAACATATTGAAAAAATTATTATATAAAGATAAAATATTATATTATGGAAAATCATTTTAGTATTACTCATATTGACAATTTATTTATTTAATTTCTTTATTTCACATTGAAATAATGTACAAATATGTTATTCATATCGATAATTACAAATATAATTATATATGGTTAATTATTATGTTATTAATATTATAAATAATTAATTGTATCATTTTAAAATGGGTTTTAAAAGCAAAACAGATTTGTCAGCCAAACAGATTCATGCCATTAGATACGCTAATGTTACGGTTTTGGGCTGGTCGGGATGCTGAAAAAGAGCAATGTTTTGACAGTGCCACAGACTTTACTTTTCAGAGAAATCAATATCATTAAATTTGCATGATCCTCGAATCTCATCCTAAAATTTCCATACTTGGGAAGACAAAATGGCTGGAAACTAAAATCCAGTCTGGGGCCACTATAGACAAAGGAGGCACATTAAGGCATGGGTAATTGGGTATTGATTTTCTCCCAAAAAGTGAGAGGGATGAACATCTCTAACATCCCCTACCCACCCACATTTATAATGGAGGTGATGCCATTCTGTAGCATACAGTATCATTTCACCATTAGTCTACAAGCAAATGAGACCACAGTGAGAATAAAGTAAGAATACACTAAAGGTTGAATGACCGTAAATGAACTGTGCCCCGAATATACTTATTTACACGTATACTGTCAGGCTTGTTTTGCACCGACCTAGTATTATACAACAGAATTAACAGCAGAATTACTGCTAAAAAAGATACTGTACACAATTTTTCTTCGTACAATTCTTCAACTTTCAGGCTGGTTCTGAGTACTTTATATACCTTAAAGGGTTAGTTCACCCAAAAATTTCAATTCTGACATAATTTACTCGCCCTTATGTTGTTCTAAACCAGTAAGACTTTCGTTTATCTTCCAAACACAAATGAAGATATTTAATGAAATCTGTAAGATTTCTGTCCATCCATAGACAGTTCATTCTCACGTGTTAGGCAGCACGTTTGAGCTTCCACAAGAACCAATGAGTTTGTTCTCTCAAGCAGGTTGAGTTGTGCTACTGTTTATGTTTGATGATCAATGTTTATATGTGAATAAAAGCCTAAATTCAACCTGTTCATCATTTGTCTGGCTATCACCAGACCAAGCTCAATTTAAAATGTAACATTGGTCTGGGGAGTCTGCTCTGTATTTTCTACTGCACAAGAGATGTGATAAATGAGCATTATTCGAATGACTCTGTATGCAATTGGATAGTCCTTCAGCCAATCAGACCACAAGAGGTGTGATCAACAGGCAACGACCCATCGCTTCTCTATCTGTCATCGTGTTAAACCCCTATGGTTAAACCCGCCAATAGCGCGCCAGGTGGATAAGCTAGTCTGTGATTGGTTCCTGCAAAAGTGTAACAGAAGCAGTAGAAATTAATGTATGGGTTTCCAGACTGAGTTGCGAGGCGAAATCAAATCGCCGGCAGATCAGGCTGGGTTTACCTGATCATCATATATTTCTCCAGGAAATTGGGGCGAAACCACTCTATTTATCTCTTTATGAACTTTTAGAAGCGTCAAAGTGGAGTTCCATGGACTGTCAGTGGAGAGACAGAAATTGCTCAGATTTCATTAAAAAAATATCTTCATTTGTGTTCCAAAGATGCAAAAACGCCTTACAGGTTATTGATGACAGAATTTGTCTTTTTGGGTGTCTTTATCAAAAAACTTACTGTACATAGAAAAGAATGTAAGATATACATAGTGCATCAATAAAGTGCAAATTGTGTTAGGATAAACTAGATTGCAAGTGCTTAAGGTGGGGTCACTCTCAGTGAAAATTCGCAAACAAAATCCAGTCATATTTAATGAATCGGCACAATCGAGAATTTTGCGTGAAAGTTAAAGAGTTCCCCGCAGAGATTTCGCTCGTGTTCACGTTGCTCAGTCAAATTCGCCACACTGACCAACAGAAAGCTGCTTGGTTTCAAAGTGGCTTTTGTGCGAGCTGTGCTTCATGCATCACTATCGACAATGGATCTTTTTTCCCTGTAAAATTTGTAATTCTGTAATTTAGTCAATGCACTACTGTGTGTTTGAGTGAACAAGAGACAAGGCAAAAGAGAAAGACAGGAAGAAAACAAGCTCTTTTCGTTGTCTCCTAAATGGACAAGATCTGTTTTGTGTGTACAAGGCACATTCTGGAACTCTGCAGATCAGCTGCTGGGGGCTGTTTGTGCTCTGCTGCTGAGGATGTGGCCAAATTGCTCCCACTATCAATAATCATGAGGTTCCCAGCCAGGCATGTGTGTGGGGCTCTGTGCACAAGAGCTCAAAATATGTTCAGTGGATATACCCTATTTTTACTTCCTTTCCCTTTTCTTAACTGTACAATTAATTTTTTTTCTCTGTGAAGATTATTTTCCAGTACATTTAATTTCTAATTAAAACCTAATTAAAACACAACCTATATAATATAACTATCAAATTCTAATTAACATGTTCTAATTAACATGTTTCAGCATACTGCAGTATTTAAATAACAGCTTTGCATTTGTTCGTGGCATAGGTTTTATTTGGGATATATTAGTAAATGTGCACGGTTTAGCTCCGGGTTAGTTTCTTTTCTTTTTCTTTAGTGTGAACAAGATTTTGGTTAGCAATTACATAATGTAAAATAACGGTATTCAGTTTACTGTATAACCATTTCAGTAACTATTTCAAATACATTTCTGTCAAACCATTATTTTATTTAATAATAAACCAATACCATGAGGCAAAAACTGCAGCAGCAGCACATATGTTGTGTGTGTTGTGTTTTTGTGTGTTGTGTTGTGTGTGTGCCTGTTTATGTGATTTATGAGGACACAAATTTGTATAACTACATGGGTATTACACTGGTATTACAACGTAAACATGGTTTATGAGGACATTTCATATGTCCCCATATTTCTAATAGCTTATCTTGTTAATACTAAACAATGTTTTATTAAATTAAAACATTGTTTAATTAAATTAAATTAAAAAGTTTCCTGTGATGGGTAGATTTAGGGTAGTGTAGGGGGATAGAATATACGGTTTGCTCTGTATAAATTCATTACGCCTATGGAGAGCCCCCTTAAACCACATAGACCAACGTGTGTGTGTGTGTGTGTGTGTGTGTGTGTGTGTGTGTGTGTGTGTGTGTGTGTGTGTGTGTGTGTGTGTAAAAGTTTAGTAAAACAAAATAGCCCTAAACAGATAAGGACTTATCCACCCTTTATGGAATTCCTTTATTTGTTAATGCTGTTTTTTTTCCAATGGGTACAAAAAACACTGAATGAATTCATCTTGAACAGTAACAAAATATTGTGTTTAGAGCATAACTATTTAATAGATCCCACATGGGTAAACAAAAATATGTGTTTATTGTATTTGTTTATTCAGAAGGAAAACATACAGTACAGAGGCTGATGGGATGCAGGTTGCTCAGCATAAACAAACCATCTATAGTCCTCTGATCATGTCAGACAAACAAATATACAAAATGATGAGAGGTCAAAAGCAAGCTTGCAAATATATTCAGAAACTAATTTAATAACATATGCCAAGTTAAAAGTGTCTTGTCTTACATAATGGTTCTATCTATGAAAAACTCATTCATGCTACTCATGCCATTTTGATCCTCCACTGATTTTTATTCATGCCATCAAGGTGAGAAAAATGGGCAATTTAAAGGGATAGTTTACCCCCCTCCCCCTCCCCAACAATGATGGTAACCAAATTATTGTAAAGTAAATATTATAATGCAATATTGACTGGCTGACTTTATATTAGCCCGCATACCAAACAATGGCAGGTAGATTTGTAGTGTGCGAGTCAGCATGGAGAGATGGTTTGGGCCGCACACACAGGTGCGAGGGTGGGATAATGAGCGTGTGTGAGAAATGGGGCTGTCACTCTGCTGAGATAAAGATGCTCTCAGGAAATGTGACCTGATGTCAACAGATGAAGAGAGGTGTATGTGTGTGAGGGCAAACTCATATGTTGTTTGGGCCATTTTTCTATCCCTCCTGCTTGATTTACTTCTTGACATGATACTGCTGTTTTCCAGGCCATTCCACAATAACTTACTGTCACTCTTTCCTCCTTCTGGAGATGTCTATCCCTGTGCTCTATCTGCTCCTCTGAAACCCTTACGGTATGTCCATTTCTTATGAATACAAACTGAAAATGAAATAGCTAAAGGGATAGTTCACACAAAAATATTTTGAGATTTTTTTTTTTCCATACAAGTAAAGTCAATTGGCACAAATGTTGTTTGGTTCCCAACATTCACAGAAAGAATGCTCCCTTTACTGCTGTCATTGTATCATCCCTTTCCCTAATAGAAACACAAACTTATACACACACAATGTCTGGTTCACTATCTTTGTGGGGACTCTCCATAGACGTAATGGTTTTTATACTGTACAAACCATATTTTCTATCCCCCTACACTGCCCCTGCCCCTAAACCTACCCATCACAGGAAACATTCTGCATTTTTACTTTCTGAAAAAAACTCATTCTGTTTGATTTATAAGCCTTTTGAAAAGTGGGGACCAGCAATGTAGGTGATCTCAGGTTTTACTATCCTTATGGGGACATTTGGTCCCTACAATGTAATATAAACAAGGACACACACACACACACACACACACACACAAACAAGCAGCTGCAAACAAGCAAGAACGCTCATATAGAAATGTGAAGACAGACAAGCTAGTCCTGTTAGTTTACATGAGCTGTAGTAACATGCATCTCTAACCCCTGGGCACTAAGAAAAAGGCTACATAAATACACACACACACACAATATACAAACAGACAAAATGCTGATAGCAAAAATGCTGACAGGGCTGCACATACTCATAAAAAATATTTATGACAATGTCATACTGTACTTTTTTTAAAATGCTTCATTCAGCACTTTGATGGCAGTTTTGAAAAATACAACAGATCAAAAAATATTCCTACAGAACGCAAAAAAACATTGATTCGGTTAAAACCCCATATATGCTCTTTTATTCAATAGGCTGTCTAATCGATTGAGAACTTGTACGCACTTTTAACATGACTAACAACTTGCTACTTGCTTCAGACTTGCAAATTTGCTGTCAACAGAATCAATCTTAAAACGTTGCATGCTCTCCTGTTTGCTTCACGCAATTATGAGAGAGAGAAAGAGTGAAAAAGAAAGTGAATTGATTTTTCACTCTTTGCAAGTAGGAGTCATTTATCTAGTTTTGGTACCACTTGGTTGCCAGTGGACGTGTGCACTGCTGGCGCAGTAAAGGATCGATGAATGAAGCATACATGTAGATCCTTACTTTTTACTTCTACCAGAGCTACTAAAAAAGAAAACAGCATTGATATACAATCTACACACAGTCCGTTTCAGCACAAATAATTAAATTCCTAATAAAACATGCATTCGATGTGAATACTTTAATGCTTAATATGGTAAATCTTGCCACTCATGTTAGATACTGTATATGGAGGCGGTCACAAAGTGAGTACAGCTTTTTACCTTCTAGCATTGTGGGAAATAAGAACCTGGTTTAGATTTCAGTGGGCAGTACACAAGACATCTCAGGGGACCTAAAATATTTTAATGGTGAGAGCTCCAGCTTTATGTTTTCTTCTACTGTAAAGACAATTTAATAATAACCCTGAAAAAGTTTTTCCTGCCTACAGAGGTTTGTTAAAGTTTTCAAATTAATTAATACAGTGCCTCCAACACCTTTCAGACACATATTGCTCACAAGTTCACTTGTATATTAATTTGCTTCTAGACATATTTTAATGTTACTTCTTGAAATATGAGGCTTGGAATTTCAACAGATTTCCAAGTTGGAACCGTAACTTTCCCTCTTTGACCCACAGCTCACAAGCTTTGGCTTCCTCCTACTCCAGCAGACAAACAGCATTGTGTTGTTCTTTGATCTGCCTACTTCATCTTTCTCCTTTTTTCTTTCGTTCTCTCTTTTTTTTCCCCCGTCTTGGCTATCCTCGTTTTTCCAAAGGCTAGAAGCTTCCAGAAGTGAATCTCTCAGATCAGAGGCATGAGAACGTTTAAGAAGTTACAGCTTGGAAAAACAGATCCTGTTTTAAAGGAATCTTCTCCCACACCTGGCACCATTTCACTTAAAACTTGAACTTGAAGTGCCCTCTGTTATCAGTAACTGGCATGTGCTGTTTTTCTGGATATCTGGAAAAGTGATAGCATACTTGGATAATTCCTGCATTGAACATATCTACGGAAATATTTGTTGTTAACAATGAACATGGAAGTGCCATTGATCTAACTATCTATTGCTTCAAGAAATCACATATCGCTATAGGCTACTGATTCTGCTTATGGATCAGTCCCCTTGCCGTCGCCATACAGTATATTATATATGCAAGATATAATGTTATCAAGGGAAGCTGTTTTGAAAGCAATCACTCTTGTCTCGTCCTCTAATAACTCAGAGGATACATAAAAAAGAAAGTAGGAGGAAGAAGAAGAAAAAAAGGAAGGCCATTTGAAATGCAAAACTTCTCAGCTTCTTCTAAGAGGAAATAACACAGTACAGAGTTCCCAAGGTCACATTCGTGTAGTCCGGCTCGTCTCTAAGGAACTGTGGGTAAGGCTCCTATTCCATTTCCGCTGATGGTGAAACATCTGATCATTACGTCTCTGAAGGACAAAATACCACCAAGGACAATCCCATATAAGCCAACACCGCACTGTGTCTTTTAAGACTGTAAGGATGAACCTACACCACAGATTCGTGTAAAAATGCATATTCAGTGAACATACAGGCACTCTGGTGACTATAAAAGGAATAAAACAGTAACAATGTTGAAACAATTTCTAATCTTCCCTGTTAATAGCTTTTAAGGAGTGAGATCTACAACATCAGAAACCCTGCGGTGATATTCTTAGAGGCATGACCAAAAATCATACAAATTATTTTTAACATTTTAATAAGGAGGACTGCGGTCCTGAAAATCTTTAGGGGATCATTTTGTTCAAATGAAGAGCTATTCTTTCTCAGCCACAGAGGAAAGCCTAAATGTTCACATGCTGTGAACCATGAATGCTTCATGAACTGGCATTGTCAGTGGTTTTCTAATTGACACTGTTTTAACCAGCAGGATCAAGCCATGGGAAAGGAGCTTGTTTCTAATTTCACAATTACACAGTGCTTAAAATAGAAACTATCATCATCCTCCTAACATGTAGGCGTAACACTGCCCTTTTTATGAACTTAAAGGGAATATTCTGATTCATAAGTAGGTCAGAGGTCTGAAGTGCATTTATTTTATGGTATTGAATTTACTTAGCTTAGACAGTGAGTGTTCAGGACATTCAACAAGAGCATCATAAAACATCTAAATAAACATTTCTAAATGAACAAGATGGCATATTTCATCAATAATAACTTTTAATAACAATGGATAAATGTGTCCTCTTGTAGTAAAACTGGTCTAGCTATAGTGCACAAACAAAGAGGAGATGCCTATAAAGTCGCCATTTTACTCATAACAATTGATCATTTCTTCCTTTAATGCTATCTCTTGCATTAAAACACCTTTTAACAAATTCATTCTATAATTAGCATAGAAAATGAGAATGAGAGAATTTTTCCATGTATTTGTTCTCACACACACACTTATTTGTGGTCTGTAGTTCGGTTGGCGGCCATCTGCAACAGGAAGCATCTGGCACCCTGAGAATCTTCCATATTGAAAAGTCTGATACCTTTTCAAAAAGCAAAGCAGAGCTGGAGGCAATGCAGCGCATTGCATCTATATCTTTTCTTTATCACTCTGTCTTTTGCTCGCTCTTAAATCCAGTGATTTCATCTTATTCTTATCAGAGCTGCTCTCTGAAGCAATTTCAGTTCCCCACTCATGTCACTATCTGTTTTTTTACTGTTCTTTCCCTCTGTGTCAAATCCATTTTGATTCTCGAACCGTCTCAAGCTGCTGTTCTAGATAGCACAGGTTGGATGAGGGTATTATTTCAAACAGGAAAGATTTGTAATCTAAATAGAGCAACTGGATGGTTGGAACAGCAGGAGAAAAGCAGTCAAAGCAGGTGGTCACATACTTTCTCTGTGGTGGTTACCAAAACTCTGACTTATCTGAATGAAAAACAGATTTGTTGTCCTAAATTATAGCTCAAATTCCTTTTCTACAAGGCTTTTACTATTAGATCGTGGGAAAGGGCCAGTATTGTATCTAAGATGTGGCTGAAGTAATACATCGAATTTATAGAATAGAATAGAATAAATAGAATAGACATAACAAGAATAGTAAATATAGCTGCAGGCAGCGATAACGGGTATACGTCCAGACACCATCACCACCCGGTGGCTTTATGGAAACTGTGCATGGTGGGCAATATGCATTTAAACCAGGTAAATATTCAAAGACTATGCTTGAATTTGTCACATTTACTGCAGCAGCTGGTGCCACTATGACCACAAACCACAACAGCCACATCCATGACATCACTTAAATTTAGATGAATTACATGATGTCATAGATCAATCTCAGATTTATCATTTGCAGTTCAAATTTCCAAGAAGTATTCAAGTCCTTAAATATTTATCTTAAGGTTTTTCTATATTTTTTATAAACCTAATTATTAAACTAAAATATGTTTTCAGTTGAACAGGTTCTATGCCTTTATTTTGTCCTTAAAACTGATAGAAAAAGATAAGTCCTAAGAGATTTTTTATAACTATTTTATAACTACTATTTTAACTAACTATTCAGTTAGTTAATTCAATAAAATTTTAAACAAACAAGCCTAAACTGTGACAGAAAGTAGTATTTGATAATGTCTAAATATACATCCAAATGCAATATTTAATAAAAGCAAGTCATTATATCCAATCAATTCCAGCCAGACTGACAGCAGTATTGTCATTAACTTAAACTATTAAAAATCATTTTGTTGACTGAAATCAAGCTAAAAAAATATATAAATATTAGATGAAAAACTTAAACTTACAAAGCTTAAATAAAAATGTAATACGTTTATAGAACTAATAACTTTAAGAACTAAAATTTGTAAGAAAAATAAATATCTAAATATATATATATTTTTTTTTAACTAACACAAATTACAAAAGCACAACTTAGATTGTAATGTAAATGAAGACTGAATATGTAAAAATAAAAGCTATACAAAATATTAATAAATAATAGTATATGAATAATACAAAAAAAACTGAAAGTCTGTTTGGAAAACTGCAAACACTGATTGATGGAAGTGGTCTATTGATATAAAAGTGTTATAAAAATGTTTGTCAGTCTTGAAAATCTACACTCTCAGAAAAAAAGGTACAGTGCTGTCACTGGGGCGGTACCCTAAGGTACAAAAGTGAAAAGGTACATCTTTGTACCTTACTCACCCCTAAATGGTACATATTAGTACCGTAAAAGGTACATATCAGTACTTTAAGAGTGCATATTAGTACCTTAAAGGTACATATTAATACCTTAATGGTACATATTAGTACCTTTTCGGTTTTGTACCTATAGGGTACCGCCCCAGTGACAGCAATGTACCTTTTTTTCTGACTGTGTAGAGGACCAGAACTATCCTTATAATCCCATGCAAATAAACAACACAAAACCACAGCATTTTAAATGAAATGAACAAATAAATCTAGTGGAACAGTAGTCATGTTGTTTGAGAAAACAATAACAATCTGGAAATGAAACAATGCTTTTGAAAGATTAATAGATGTGAGAATATCAACATGATCAGCTTCGGAAGTGCTGGTTCCATCTGCACAGCTGTAAATTATGGCCATCCCTTAGGATTAGTGTCTAATCAGTTTCAGTGCAGCTTTCCTCCACATTAATCTAGCAGGATGAGACCACTCTCAGTCAAGATTTCTGCTTTGTGGAGCAATTTACGTCTCTTCATCACTATCAATGCAAAATATCAGGCAGGCTGCAGAAACACACAGTTTCAATGGGTGATGGTATACACATAAAATAGTAATAGCAAGCAATATGATGTTGTGGTGTCTGTCAGGAGTTATTAAGCAAAGAGACACACAGGAGTAGCGGACCTCATCCATCTTGTTTACTCATCATTTCCGTTCTCCACATATTATGCCATTACACAACAGTTCAGACTTCCCCTTCAAAATAGCAGTCACAATACAATTCACTTATGAACTACATGCATATCATGTCATCGGACATGCGGGTTATAAGAATGAAAGAAACACCATATACAGCGCAATGAAAGAAAGGCTGCTGAGGAAAAATAAAATGGCTCTCATTTTGTCTCCTATACTGCACATCTGTCACATCTGGCAAAGAGCTTGTTGCTGCTCTCAGCATGGGGATTATACTAAAACAGAACACTAGAATAAATTAAAATAAACACTTTTTCTGCCTTTGATTGTTTTATTGACATGAAGCATATATTTCAGGTGTGTATTTACAAGGCCGTTACTGGGTGCGATAGTAAATTAAGTGTGGAAAATATTAATAGTGGCAGAAGTCTGCTGTGGTAAATTAGAGAGAATGAGAAACAACAGGACGTGGAAAGCAACCTTTAAGACATTCTGACCAACTTCAAAGATAATCATGCCATTTTTTTCTAAACTATTTTTTAATCCAATAGCCCATGGGCATGAATCAAATATTGTCCAACAAGCTTTTAATTTATACCATTGAATGCATGTTAAAAGCAGATCAATTGATTTTACGGTGACTGAGGCTCTTATTAAATTTCAGTGTATAGACAGGAGCAAACTCTATTTATGTTAAACAGCTAATCAAACAGTTAATCTTCTTATCTCAATGAATCATTGAAACTATTGCATTTTTGACATTTTTACATTTACATTTTAAGGCTTGTTGTGAATTGGCTCAATTGAAATAATTGTAATTGTTAAAAATCTAAGTGAAAAATAATCCAATTAAATTTACTGTTAAAAAAGGTTACACTTTATTTTAAGGTGTGCTTTTTATTCTGTAATTATACATTTACATTCTGAGTAATATCAAATAACAGCATACTTACTATAGGGTAGGGCTAGAAATTGGTTGGTTTAGGGTTAGTACAGTAAGTACCTGTAACATATGCAACAAGGACACTGTAAAATAAAGTGTTACAAAAAAATACTGGCAGCCGCGGTTGGCAGAAATCCATCGTAAAGAATACTGTAATAATGTTGGTTGTGTATTTTATAACCATATATTGCATTAAGGGATATGTTGGCATACCAAGCTACCTAAATGACCAAAATTGTTTTTTATATAACAATGTACTGATAACCACCATGATAATACAGATGGCACAATAGAAAGCCACATGAGGAATTAATCCTAAGTGGCATATGGCCAATACTGCATAAAAAACACACTAATTTACATTACTAATAACAAAAATAAAAAAGACCCAACACTATTTTAATAAAATAAAATCGTATGTGATGTGTCACAGAGTGTCCTTTCACTGGTTTTTACTTCCAAAATTTGACAGTATTTTACAGAAAAATGTAATATAACCCATTCAGTTTTTCACCATAAGGTAACTTAGATAACCAATTAAAATGTTTTTACCTTAGCTTTTAAAGATTTGATGAAAAGACAAAAATACAATACATTTTTGCTCTTTAACAATTAGTGTATGATACTGAATTGTGAATATTATAAGTTGTCAACAGTTTTCATGACAATAACCCATTCCTCCGTCATAAATACAAGCAGCAGGTGTAGACATCAAAGACAAACTAAAGAAGAAACAGCTGTAAGATGCAACATAGCAACACAGCAACAGATGTTCATTGTTCATATTAATGTTCAACAACTCATGCTTGTCAAATCTACTATGTTTGCAAGCGGCAAATTGTCTGACAAGAAGCTTTAAACATCTGACAATATGAAAGCTCATAACATCTGTAACAAAACTTTAGTTTTTTGGCTGTTGCCAGCATGCCAGCATTTGGTTTGCACACTCTCATAACAAAGATATATACAGCGAAGCTTGGTGCCAGACAGGGAATTAATAAAAAAGGATTATTTAAAAACATATTTACATATGACCTACATCTCTGACACTACTACACCCCCAACAGTCTGGATACACTACTGGAGCCCACTGAGAAATAGTACGGCTCTAACAGGGCTGTTTCTACAACATCAGAATGTGCATACTAAAATCTCAGCAATTGTAAGAAGGTTGTTCAATATATTCTTTATGCTTTCTCTGTTTCTGAATGCACTTCTGCCGACTTCTACTGTAAGATACATATTTCATACTTCAGTTTGAAAACGTTTCTATTTTTGATGCTTTTAAAAGAAGTCTCTTTTGCTCATCAAGCCTGCATTTATTTGATGAAAAATACAGAAAAAAACTGTAATATTGTGAAGTATTATTACAATAATATTTAAAATTATGCCTTCCTGTTTTAATATACTTTTAAATATAATTTATTTAGAATGAATTCTGAAGGATCATGAGACTGGAGGCTGGAGTAATGGCTGATGAAAATTCAGCTTAGCATCACAGAAATAAATTATATTTTAAAGTATATTAAAATCGAAAACCATTATTTTAAATTGCATAATATTTTGCGATATTACTGTTTTTTTTCTGTATTTTTCATCAAATAAATGCAGGCTTGGTGAGCATAAGAGACTTCTTTCAAAAACATTAAAAATATTAATGTTTCTAAACTTTACTATTTTTACAAAACCTTACTGTATATGTACTTATCTCAACAAACAAGTTGTTTAGAGAAGACGTTGTTAAACAAGAGGATTATGATGAAGACTGAACGTGATTCTCTGTAGACTTGGAAAATAAATCATGACAAAGGAAACAATGGACTGCTAGTCATGGATACAAGATCAGAAGATATGCGTCAAAACTTGTGGAATAACTATAAGACAATCACATGATTTGTACAGCAACATTGGCTCTCTCCTGGAGACTGCTGATGTCACTGCATATCTGAGAGTGCAAGGAAGGCGACAGACAAACCCCCATCCTTAGAAGATTTCACAGAATGTGACAGATCATATCAATAAAGACCTCTATATGCAGCCCAAGCTGTGCAAATGTGAACGAGAATGAAGGTGTGTAGAAAAGGATGATTTGATTCCATTATTACATTTATAAATGCTGTAAAACCAAATCATGTCGCACTAATTGTGTCTTTCTAATCCAAAGTGTAAATCTTTATGACTACCTAAAAATTGTTACGAAATAAACATGAAATATGTAGAAAGACTATGTTTTGACAGTTGCGCAAGTGTCTTTTTATCGCTTAAAACAAAAAAGAATTCAGACAAAAACATGCAAAAGCTGACGCAAACAAAAATTATTGCCTAAAGAGGTCAGAAAGGTTGAACTCCTCCCTTCAGCATCCGTGTAGACCTCTTTTCCAAGCTCTATCTGCAGATTCTCTAGGGCTGAAGATGAGGGAAAACATTTTATACAAAAAGAGTCATGTCTAAATATTCAGTAATCATTATCAGTATTTATCATACAGCAGGCAAAAAATACCCAGATGACACACTGCATCTGCTGAGATACTGAAGTGTGCCACCAGTAGACAATCTTCTATCCCATGAGTCTACAGAAGCTGCAGAGCTGTCAGACTTAAGAGGTTGAAATAAAAAAAAATGGTGGTATAGGAATTTAGTGTCTTCGAAAGGCCCGTATGGCTTTCACTGGTCTAGGACACAATGTGAAGACAGTCCGTGCCAGGATAGATCCCATCAACTGAATTGAACATTTGTTAAGAGATCAACAACAAAAAATAGCATTTTTCTTTGAATATTCACATGCACTCTTACACATGCCAGCACATGGGTACTCATGCTCACTGATTTACTGATATTGCACTCGATTCACTGATATGCAACAAAGCTTATTTACATTCCTAACTCTCAATGTGAACCATTTATGCTGCCTTCACTGATAGACTGCAAGAAGAAAAAAATAGGATGACAGCTCACAGTTTAACATCCACAACCCCTCAATTTCACTAAATCTCTCAGCTCTCAATGCAGAGTCAGTGCACTTTTACACCATTCAAAAGATTGAGCTGCATAAGATTTTTTCTTTTTTTAAAGTCTCTTGCTCAGCATTATTTATTTGATTAAAAATACAGTAAAACAGTAACATTGAAAAATATGATTACAATTTAAAATATATTTAATAAGTTTTCTATTTTAATATATTTAAAAATGTAATGTATTCCTGTGGTGGCAAAGCTGAGTAACAGACTGAAAGTCATCATTCATTGGAAATATTCCCTTGAAAATCTTGCTTGACAGCTGTGGTCACCATTGCCATATTGTATATGAAAGAAGTAAAAAGAAACTCTTAGAGGTTTCAAAACAAAGCAGCCATTACTCCAGTGTCACATGATCCTTCAGAAATCATTTTAATATGCTAATTTGGCCATCAAGAAAAAAAGCACAGTTACTTAATATTTTTGTGGAAACTGTGATATTTTTTTCCAGGATTCATTGATCAGTTGAAAAGAACAGCATTTATGAAATAGAAATATAATTTTTGTTTTACAATGTAAAAGTCTTTGCTGTCATTTCTTTATTAATTAAAAAAAAATCAAAAACATAAATGGTAGCAGCTTCTTTAGAATTCAAAATGTGCTTTGAAACACACTACCAGTCAAAAGTTTGGACACACTTTCCCATCAAAGAGAATGGGAAAGTGTGTCCAAACTTTTGACTGGTAATGTATGTCAAAATACATTCACGTTGTTCTCTTCCAAAGGAACAGATGCTGTCAAACTTAAACTTAAAAAAAGCACCTCAAAAGTTTCAGAAATGTCTGTATAACGCATACATTTTATTCCAAGTCTTCTAAAGTCATAGCTTTGTGTGAGTAGCAGACTGAAAGTCATCATTCATTGAAAATATTATCTTGAAAATCTTGCTTGACAGCTGTGGTCACCATTTACTTTCATTGTATAGAAAGAAGTAAAAAGAAACTCTTAGAGCTTTCAAAACACATGTGGGTGAGGAAATGATGACAGGATTTTCATTTGTGGGTGAACTATTCCTTTATAGTGAGTATTATGCTAAACAAAATCATCTGGTGTGAAACAGACAGGTCTCTTTGAGGTCAAAGTGTTTCTACCATATACACAGTCACATCCACTGGACCCTCAGGGATTTCCTCATATGAAAACACAATAACAGTAAAAGTCCTGTCAACTCTTGTGGTTCTTATACAAATCAAAGTTTCCATTTATGAGAACATGAGATCCACAGAGTTGCCAATATACAACTCCAATTCCGATTTTTCTTTGAGTAGATCCTTCTGTGTTCACATGGTCTCATACTACTTTTTTCTTTTATGCACATATGAGGAATACATTTAAAGGGCAGGAGCAGATTGCAAATTATATTAGCCATTGTTTCCATCTCCGTTCTGTGAGAAATGTCCTTCAGCAGAAAACAATGGACAAGGAATCGCCCCCACAGAGCCTCACATGTGAAGCCCCAAGAGACCTCGCTATGCCAAATTCCATAACCTCCACAGCGAGCTCTCTCATGCCCACTACTTCAGACATCCAAGAAACTGAGGAACGTACAATACGACCGTTTTAGCGTAACAGCAATGGTCTTGAATGACTTACAACATATCCAACGCTATCTCACGACCAATTCGTACATATTTTACGAGGTGGCTATTTCACAATTTGTGACCTCACTCGTCAATTTGTGCGTTTTGCCTAAACCCCAGTGATGGGTAGGTTTAGGGCGGGGTTGAGGTAGGTCATTCAGTGCAATTCATACGAATTTGCCAACTCACAAATATATACGATTTAGTAAAAATCGTATGAATTTGTAATGCAGTGAGGTCGCATAAATTGCATTTAATTAGCCACCTCGTAAAATACAGTGCCGCGAGATCGGGTTGACATATCAGGTAGATTCAAAGTACCCCATGTATCTCTGTTGTTTCCATTATAGGCCTGTTTCAGAGATCAGCCAGGCCATGGAATTACAGTCACTGCTGCAAGAAGCCCACATGACTGATCACACGAGCAAAAACATGTCTGTTTATCTCTCTAATAAATGTCCCCTGGGTTTACAAGATTTTACTTTAAGATGAGATTAATAAAATAAATAAATGCATGTATGAATAATAAAAAAAGAGACCAGTAAAACATAAATAATATAAAAATCTATAATATGATACTAGATGGATAGATAGACAGACAGACAGACAGACAGACAGACAGACAGACAGACAGACAGACAGACAGACAGACAGACAGACAGACAGACAGACAGACAGACAGACAGACAGACAGACAGACAGATAGATAGATAGATAGATAGATAGATAGATAGATAGATAGATAGATAGATAGATAGATAGATAGATAGATAGATAGATAGATAGATAGATAGATAGATAGATAGATAGATAGATAGATAGATAGAATCACATAGAAAGGCTCAGTATTTCTGCAGTTCAAGAATGATGGTGAACTTGTACAATATCTTTAGGGCGTCAGAGCTCCTGGGTGGCCCTTAGGTCACATGTTTAATGTACCTCTGCATTCCTGAGAACATCAAACAGCCTGTAGGCTACAAGGCAGACATCACATGTGCAAAGAAAGGCAGAGAGCTAATTATACAATGACTTTCAAGGGGGTTGACAATTTTATAGGAATTTCATCTTTCTTCTTTAACTCCGGTAAACTATGAAAATGTAAAGGCACTTTTTAGTGAGCAATCTGTCGTAGTCCCTGTTGCAACACAAACTGTAATTTGACACCATTAGCACAGTTAGCTAAATGTCTATTTTCTAAAAAAATGAAAACAAAACCGTTTGTAGTGATAGACTTGTGATCTGCATATAATAAACTGATCAGAGGCATCGTTATGAGGGGTGCAGAGTATTCCAGGCATATGGGCCTCTTAGGACACAGGGAGGGGGCAAATCACCACTTTGTTTATATAAGATAATAATACAAAAATTAAATAATTCCAACCACCATAGTTTAACCACTGTTATTGTTTTTCCCCTCCCGGCCATGCAAAGAATGAGGTTTGTCTAGATAAGAGCTTTTGATAAATTATTACGTTTGCGTGTTTAGAAGCATGTTGCGATGTTCAGCCGCGTTTGATATTTCTTTGTTTTTAGTGCCTTCTGGAATGTAATTATTTTTTTTTAAATAATCATCAGTGTCAAAATGATTAAGATGACTGATCAAATTGAAGAAGGTGGGGCTTTACTGTTCATAGAACACAAATAAGAATGGAGTACAACAGTTGGGTTCCGATTGATTTTTAACTTATAAACCTTTAAAGATAGCCCTACTGTGTGCTACGAGGTTGCTATTTGGTATTTGCTTCTGTTGAAGCTATCAGCCCACATTATACAAATTATTTTTAGAATAATCAAGTTTAACATCAGAATTTATAGTGAAAAACTACATTATGGTGCTGTACAGAAAATTCCACGAATCAGAAGCGGTCTCATTTAAAAGACTGCGTCCTCCAGGGGTCGCATATCTTGGCCGCATTCGTCATTAGGGCTGCTTCATTTCAGTAGACTAACCACTACATTCCAAAGTTATTAAGAAATTACAACAATTTACACTTCACTAGGAATAACCTTCAATTTTATAATGGTTACTTTTCTGAAATTATGACGTATGCGGCGAAAAATGCGCCGTCTGGCTTGGAAATGAAACACAGCTAGAGAGTCGAGACAAGATCAGGTTATGCCAAAAGAGCTCTTTATGAAGCACTGGAATTACGTAATCTCCCTACACTCAAAATATTGATTTGCATATTATATTTTTAAATTATAGGCTATTTCTGTCACAAATCATGATTAGTACGTTTTACTTTCTTTTTCATGGATTTTTAGGTTGTTTCTCTTAGCTGTTTATTTTGTTTCATTTTCCCGCTCTTTGTTGGTTTCTAAGGTTTTTAAATTTAGTAGCACACCTGTTCATCTCTGAGTTCATTATCCTTGTGTATTTAAGTCCCTCAGTTATTTTTTGTGAATGTCACGCTGTTTCATTGTGTTTTCTCAATTTGAATTACTGCTTCTGTGTTATTTAATAAAACCACAACTGAATCTTCTAAGTTTCTCTTCATCATCCTTGTCGATTAATATGTGGCTTTTAATTCGGTGCTTCATGGGATTGTGATTTTGTCCCTTACTAAAGCCATTACGTACACAGTCTTGTAACTTTTTATTTTTGTCAGATTTTCAACAAAAAAATTCTATATCTTTTAATAAATGCAAGTGCTCAGCTGCAGTGTTGCTATGGTTACCTCACCTGATCTAATTTGACAGGTCAAAACATCCATTGTGATTAACTTCTTATCTAACTTTCACCTCTATTTAAACATTTGAAATCCCTGAAGACCCCCAAACTGGTTGTTTTGACTTCCTTTTTTGGGGTACTGGCCTTAATTAGGGGGATTTGTCCCCATCCCAAATGCCCAAATCTGCACCCTGTGCAAAGGAAATTACTGTCTGCACTCTGTAATGAGATCTTTTTTTTATTTTATTTTTTTATATCAATATCAGTTTTGTTCCTACATAAACTGATTGAGGGTGAATTCAGGTTAATTGGGACACTTTCTCAATTTCAAATGTGACCCTCATAAGTCGCACAGGTATATTTGTGGCAATAGCCAACAATACATTGTATGTGTCAAAATTATTTTTCTTTTATGCCAAAGATTATTAGGATATTAAGTAATCCAATGAAGATATTTTGTAATTTTTTTATATATATATATAAAAATATTGTACAAATATGCATTGCATTGATAAGGACTTCATTTGGACAACTTTAAAGTCGGTTTTCCTAATATTTGGATTTTTTTTTTCTTTTTGTACCCTCAGATTCCAGATTTTCAAATAGTTGTATCTCGGCCAAATCTAGTCCTAACAAACCATACATCAATGGAACGCTTTATCCAGCTTTGTATACATGATGTATACATTTAATAAAAATATATATACACATATGTGTAAAATAAGAAAATCGTGTTGCTACAGTCAACGTGCAGTTTAGAAAACGCACTGCTTAATAGCCTACATCTACCTAACTGTATGCAGTGGCCAACTCATCGCATCTGAATAAAAAACGCTATCTCGGTCGCGACTGAAACTGGCAGGAAAGCGCGCTCAGCACACGAATCAAACAGGGGACCTTTCTACATGACAGCTAGGATCTCGCCTCGGGCATCGCGGGATATCAGAGAGATCTCGACCAGCTGAGCTCACCGTCTCTGGATGGCAAAATGAGCCAGTCTCCATCGCGAAATAACAAGCCTGCATGAGCTATCGACTGCAGACGCGCGAGCTCTAGCAGCCCAGCGTCACGAGCGCAGTGCTGCACTACGGCACGATCAAACGCTCTCGCATCTCTGCCAGATTGACACATAGTAACAGCCAGCTGGTCGACATTACGACAACCCAGCGGGGAGGTAAACTGAAACAGCACAACCAAGCGCGAGATGAGACTATTTGTGCAATGAGACATGGGCTTCCAACCTAGACAGCATTAATAATGGCCAGAAATGCTGTCAAGGTGGCCAACTCACTGTAAAAAGCCAGGTCTGCAATGAAGGATCTAATTTCTGGACAACCGATCTCAGCAATAAATCATTACTAGACAAACAGCACATAATAAGGCTTCCTGAAACGCTCAACAAGGGTGGATTCAAGGGAGGTAGGGTGGTATCTACTGTATAGAGGTAAACATGAGAAAAGTTGAATAATGAAGCTGACAGAAGAGGAATGCATTATCTTACATCACTTACCTCAGTCTCTGGGGGACCCTTATTTTTTCCTAGGCACTGCAGAGGTGAAGCAGACCTTCAAGGAAATCCAGCACAGGGAGGAAGCCACAACCAGCTGCGATGTCGGTAGAGGCACTCCTGACTCCCCAACACACACACACACTAACAATCTGAGGCTGTGATACTGTTGTTTTTGAGGTTTGTGGAAGGGGACGGCAGAAAGCTCTCATAACAAGCGCTATACTGTGAGCCTGAACACACCCCCTCCCACAGCACTCATCCAATGGCTGGAGGGTCAGACACACACACATAAGCACACACACATCACTAGCCAACACCCCCCATCCAGGTTCCCCATCACATTCAAATGCTATAGGATTATAGTACGGCATGGCTGCTAAAAGATTAAACTACTGTTTAGCCATATATATGCTGCTTGAGCTCTGCATCAAGAGCTGACATCCTCTCTCTCTGTGTGTGTGTGTGTGTGTGTGTGTGTGTGTGTGTGTGTGTGTGTGTGTGTGTGTGTGTGTGTGTGTGTGTGTGTGTGTGTGTGTGTTCCAGCTGGTGTGTATGATGTGTATGTCACTGACACTGAGGTAGGTTTAGTGTGGAAAAGTGATTTAAAAAACAGCACACCGCTCAGCTGGGGCTGAAAGAGTGCAGGACATGCCTCTCATTCTTTGAGCGCGCTGGTCTATTTCTCCGCATTTCCAGACTCAAAAGCTTCTTCCCAGGGCTGTTTTGCCTTTGACAGTAACTGCATTATAAGGCTTCATAGTTAACACTGTAGGGGAATGAAAAGAGGTGCATTTCTTCAGGTTTTTACCTACATTCAAATTGTAAGCACAGATATAAGTACATAATAGCCTAAAATAATTTATATTTGGCTTGTAACAGTTGTAACACTCCAGTGGATATTTAATATGTTATAATACATATGCATTATATAAACGCATGCTGTTGGGGTAGTTTCTGTTTGTAAATTTAAATGGAAAAAAAAAATCAAACTGTTTTGGCTAAATAAATATTGTAAATAGGCCAATAGTAAATACATTTAATTAATTATATATAAATTAAAATATTTATCATTATCATTATTACATAACATTATATTAAAATAATAATTATTATAACTTATTAAATTAATTTTAAGCCATTTAATAACATTGCATGGAATTGCAAGATAACACATGTGACATCTTCAGCCTTTTTGTCATAGAAACAGTTCAACCACAATTGACATTTGCCTGAATGCATGCCAGTGTGGTTACTGATATATAGCCCCTTTGACACTAGCCTCAGTCTCCTCTACATAAAGGTGCATTCACAAGCACTAATACAAAAGAAAATAATGTTCTGTTTTTGTCTTCCTCATTCATTTTCCTGACAAGGGAGTTCTAAGTAAGCAGATGCGAATGATCAGCAGATGCTGATGTGATTGGAAGGGGTTCGAGAGCCTCCTAAAGCACATCTGTATGTACATTGGCAGGTGAAATGACATGTCCTGTTGTGTAAAGTTCTATATAACACTATCCGTAACAGCATTTTCTTGCATGCAGTGTTTTGACCACTTATTTAATGTAACTTTGGCATTTAATTTGTCACATAACATGACTATGTACTGTAAAAAGATGATTAAAATAGGCCTACTGAAAAACCTAAATAAGTGACCAATTACAGCATCTATAATGCCTGCACTTTCCCACGTAATTTATATAAACAGTTTATTATATTGATATTCATAAATCAAATTGTGATGTTGGGGGAAAGGTTCATGTCCCCATTTTCAGAATATGTATCTCACGGAAACATAAAGGCTGCAGTTTGAATATGGGAACCAGAAATAAAGTAGTAGTTGTAGATGGTTAGTATATAGGCCTACTTGAATGTCTCGGTTAGCTTTCCTCATGCGTTGCTCTTGATGTCCATCTGCTGGTGAAAGGTAAAAAATACTTTTTTTGTAGGTCTACATGAAGAAAAAAAATCATGTTATTTTAGAATAACAAAATCTGAAATCTGATGTGTTTTTATTTATTAATTTATTTTAATTAAAATGTACTTGATTCAATGATTCTAAGTAGCCGATCTTACAATTTCTTACAAGTCATGTTATTAAATTTGACATTAATTTCGTGTTATGTAATGGAAAAGTTTTCCATTCATAAGTGAAGATCGTTTAACTCAGCTTTAACTGATTAGCAACTATTTTTGATACGTATAAAATATTTTAAAAAGCTATTTATATTTATTTTATATAGGCTAGTATTTTTATTTATTTATTATTTGTTCATTTGTTTTATCGTGATCTTTCTTACTGGCTATGCTCAACCGAAGGCTGAACAAATGTTGTTATATTCAGAGATTTGATTATCTACCTTGTTTGTTTGTATGGAAGCAAATAAAAAATAAATAAAAATGATGTCAAATTCGAATAACAATTCGAATTGATATACGAATAGCAGACGCCTATATGTTGGATGCGCCCTAAATACGCCCTGGGTGCGCCCTAAATTAGCCTACAATGAATATACAAAGACATGCAGTTAGGATGATATTTTAAAAACTTATTTTTTTTTTTTTCAAAAGGAAATTGTATTATTTACCGTGCAGACGGTTACCTCTGAAGCCCCCTTGCAGGTCCAGATTCAGCCTCCTATTAACAAACTTCCAGGACCAACATAATTACGAACCCGCGCATTACTGATCTCAGATCGGCTTAAAATGGCATTCTTGTTATTCATCATGCCAGACAAAACGATGTGGTAGTCCAAAATGATGCCAGCAAAGTTGAGTTCGATTTTTATACATGGTTTTGAAAAATATATTTTCCACAAACAAAAACAAATCGTTAAATCATCGCGGCGCTGTTTTTTTTTTTAAATCTCACAATTTATTCGAACATATAATTTTGTTCAGGCAGTAGCAGGGGAATCTCAGTCGTGGAAAAAGCGCCAATTTCTACAGCAGGCGCGCTTGTCAAGTTGTTAATATTTAAAACGAAACTGCGTAACGTTACTTTGGATTGTTTTTTGCGAAAATGTAACGCATGAATAATAGGACTCATTAGGTAAGACCATTAAATGTAGTTGTATTTCTTATTACGTAATTCTGAAGTACTCTTACAAAAATGAATGTGCATGTTGTGTGGGTTGGGCGGCTACAGTTAGCCACACTGCTATACGGTATGTGTCTTCATACGTATTAATTAATAGTTATCAAACTACGAGCCTCGAGACAATATGACGCGAATATTAAACATTAAACGATTATATATAAAATAAAAGGTTGGTAGTTGAAGTTATATTCATTGCAGAACATGCTTCTAGTATTTTGTAGGGAGTATCTGATCCAAAGGTTCTCACGCGGTCCGTGGCTGATTTTCAGTAGAGTGAATGCGTTTCGTTTTTGACATTCGCTTTAGTTTCTCTTTTATCTTCTTTAGTGAAAGGTTAAAATGCCCGGGCTGCATAGTGAAGGTGGAGTGGTGGCTGCGGCGGGCCGCCCTGTGAAGAAAAGCAAACTCTCTCTGAAGTTCTTCCATAAGAAGGACACCAAACGAGCCCTGGATTTCTCCGAGGCACCAGCAGAAGATAACAGTGCCGCTGAACCAGAAGAGACTACTAAGTATGGCATGTTTTTACTGTGCTGTCAAATACATTTTATGTTAAAGAAGCCATTTAATTTGTCCTAACTGTTCCCACTTTCCCCCCTCAAGTCATGACCAGGTTGTGCCAATGCCTTGCCCTTCATCTCCTCTTACTTGTGAGAAGCCTGAGAGCCTGGTGCCCTTTGTAGGGCTTAATAATTTGGGGAACACCTGCTATCTGAACAGCATTCTTCAGGTATGCTGTTCATTTTACTTGCTAATCTGTTTTATTGTAACACTTTGTTCTTAAGGCAAGATGCCACAGGTGAATATGGTTCAAAAAGAATAACTATAATTTTGTTTTACAAATGTTTTGTATTATAAGTTTTCTGAAATGTTATGTTTAATTATGCAAATGATCCATTATCACGTTTGAACAAACCCATCAGTAAAAACCTTAAGAATATAGATAGGAATAAAAGTGTATGTAAGTGCTACTGTAGTGGAGATTTCTGCCTCAGTTCACAAGAAATAAAAATTGAGAAAGCGGCATTTAAAAAATTTAGTATTGCAGTTGAAATCTGCAGATACATGTGTATTAAAATAAACACTTAAATGTGTATTTTAGATGTCTTCCTTTCACTAGTCTGAAACAAAACATGTTATGGAACCTCATGTTTAAAATTGACCGGTTTTGGCTGAAATATCTCCATATTATAGTAATCTTGAATCTAATTAATCAGAGTTTACCCTTCTTTTACAAATTCCAGGTCTTATATTACTGTCCTGGTTTTAAAGAGGCCATCAAATCTTTGTGTCATTTAGCCAAGCTGAAAGACAAACAGCAAGACGATGGTGCCAAAAAGGAGGTTGGTCTTAAATTTCATCTTTCAAGAGACATTTTTCTTTGCATTGCTTGTGCATATAAAGTCAAACCACAAATTATTCAGACACCAGATATAATTTTTTACTAGTGGGTGCATAGTTAATTTATATAAGTGAGGATAGCAAAAAAGTAAACTGTGACATTGTACCCAAATGGTTTTCATACAGTGGACTACCAGTAAAATTGATAACAATTTGGGACAGAAATTAAGTGTTTTTTCTTTAATTGCTAATGAAACCCTTTACACCACAGATTTGACAAAATTAAGCATTGCTTGGTGATAGGGTTGGGTACCGTTCACATTTGAACCGGTACCTGAAATTCAGTACTGGTATCCAGTGGTACCTTTTTTGGTATTTTAGAGTTAGATCAATAACTAAAGAAACTGTAAGTCATTTATAGAAGTGTTATTGACATTATGCCATAGCTGCCTTGGTCTGCCATTGTCTATGATGTTTGAATACTGTAATATTTACCAGTAAAGTACCAGCTAGGTTTCTAGCTACTTAATTAATTTAATTCATAAAAACAACCATATTATTATTTTCTATGAAAAGATTTCCCACAAATTCTGTTGTGTATTTTATGGTAATCTAATGAGGACATAAAACATTCATTTATCTTTTAATTTAATTAAACTTTTTTTGTCAAACAAAGCTGCACAGCTGATCTTTTATACTGTTAAAATGAAAACATGGAAGAAAAATGTATATATTACTTAAAGTTTTGGTAGTTTATAATTATTACATTAGTGTTAGTATTATTATTACACTGAGACGTATCTAAATTCTACTGTACAACAGTAATTTATTTGTGAAGTTAAACCGAACTTTTATTTTGACGGGTTCCCATGAATACCTTTGAGTTTCTGTGTGTTTATGATATGACGGTAGTTTTTCTCAAATGAAACGGTAAAATGCTCTTGAAGTGACTCAGAGCGGCTCTGAAGATAACGGACATGGATTTATGTCCTCATATGAGAGGGAAACACGCGATTGTCATGCGCAATTGTGTGTGTGTGTGTGTGTGTGTGTGTGTGTGTGTGTGTGTGTGTGTGTGTGTGTGTGTGTGAGAAATAAACTGCACGTCAGCGCCATTCATTCACACAAACACGCAGGCTTCGTATTTAAATAGTCTTTTTGCTGTTTAATATTCACAGACACTAGATCTATATCACTAGATGAAATGTGGTACCAATTGAATGAATGTGAATCGGTACTCTGTAGAACTGACGTAATTCGGTCGGTGCCCTTAAAAGTACAGAGTTCGGTAACCCAACCCTGATTGCTAATTGGTTGACCTTGATTGGTATTATTTTATTGTGTACTTTAATTTAACAGCTGTTTGTTTGATTGTATTCCATTACATGCCTTTCTATCAAAGTTCTGACATTATCAAGATTAATTTGTTCTGACACATTTTAACTCTTGAGTTCTTCATATTTTATCACCATTTTTCTAAAATATAGCGAATGAACTGTGATAGTGTGAAAAAATGTTGAAGGTGTCTAATTAAACTTAGGTTAGACTAAATAAATATCAGTATCAATCAGTACCAATCGATTTAGTTCAGAAAAGTCTAAATTTGTCATCTGCTAATTGCAAAAATGTACAGAATATATTAATATTGCTGCCTTGACTATGATTGATTGCATTAAACATAGCATGTTTTATGCTATCAGGGAGACTCTGGAGATAACACCCTACCTGTTCCCATGGAGCTGCTGGGCAGTTTCCACAGCCTCATCTCCTCTGTGGAACAGCTGCAATCCAGCTTCCTGCTTAACCCTGAAAAATACAGTGAGGGAGAGCTTGCCACACCACCCCGCAAGCTACTTAATACACTCAGGTAATGCCAGGAGTGTCGTTCAACATTGAAAAGAGATTGAAACATCTCATTAAGTAGTTTTTTTGCCACTGTCAACTTTGCTTTGAGTTTCCAGACAAACCTGTTTGATTTCTCCTCTGCAGGCAGCTCAATCCAATGTATGAGGGTTATTTACAACATGATGCACAGGAAGTACTGCAGTGCATTCTTGCAAGTATCCAGGAGGCCTGTGATACTATCAAAAAAGAGCAGACAGACAACCAGAAGGACAGCACAATGAGCAATGGAACTGGGGAGACAACCCACGAGGATGATGGGAGCTCCGACGGCCAGCAGAGTGGAAAGAGAAAGAGCGACACAGAAGCAGGAAATGCTAAGAAGAAGCCAAAATCTCAAAGCAAGTCAAAGAAAAATGAGGAAAACATGCCTATGACCCGCTCTAAACGCAAGTCCTCCAGTGACATAACTACTGAGAGTTTGGTAGCTAACCACAGGAATGGAGCAGAGGAACGAGAGGACAAAGAGCAAGAGAAGGACAGAGGGAGCACCACAGAGGAAGAGAAGAATGACAGTCCCCCCAAAGAGGTGGGAAAGAGGACAAGAAGAGGGAAGCTTGGCTGGTTGAAACCGTCTGGGAAGCAGCCTAGCATCTTCTCGAAGTTCCGCAGCATGGGACGTATTACTTCACATGTAGGAGGGAGAGGGGACACCAAGGAGAAATCAGATTGTAGTGCCCAAGAGAAGCAGGAGAAGGATACATCTGAGAATGACAGCAGAACTCAAGACGTGAAACAGAGTCCGGGAAAGAATGAAGGTAAATATCTTATATCTCTATATTTTGCGATCAAATCCTATCTCCTATCCATTTTTTTTTGAAAACAGAATCTGTACTGTTCACTGATAAATTAATCATCTGTACATTTGAGCTGGATATTTCATTTGAGAAACACATTTGGTAAAAATGTATTAACAGAAATTCTAAAAATGTTTTCAAGAGCTGCAATGAAATGTAACTTTAATAAAATGATTTATCAATAACTACAAACATTGCTTTATATAATTAGAGCAATCAGGCCTGGATGTGCTGAAGTGGATGTTCCAGGGTCAGCTGGTGCTGCGGACACGCTGCCTGGAATGTGAGTGTTTCACAGAGAGGAGAGAGGACTTTCAAGATATCAGCGTTCCTGTGCAAGAGGATGAGACCTGCTCCTCTGATTCCAGTTCTGAGAGTGAGTACATTGAAAGTATTTAAATCCATCTGTGTTTGTGTCCATCAGTCAGCACTCATTGATGCTGGTTAAAACATTTTATATTTTCGTAACCGTATCCTTCCTTTTCAGTTTCTCCAGATCCCAAGCCTGAGCTGAAAACTCTAAAGTGGGCCATATCTCAATTTGCATCTGTTGAGCGGATTGTGGGTCAAGATAAATATTTCTGTGAGACGTGTCATCACTACACCGAAGCTGAGAGAAGTCTTCTGTTTGACAAAACACCAGAAGTCATAACAATCCACCTGAAATGCTTTGCTGCCAATGGCTCTGAGTATGTATGCTTTGTTGATTTTAGAGATTATTTCTTATCTTTCAACCACGGAAGCCATGAAATTTGTGTGTTGTTGCTGTTTTTTTAGCAGAAAAAGATTCTGAAAACATTAGGACTTGCCTCCACCTATTTTTATCAGCATTTTGGGATATTGCATTAAAAAGCTGCTGGATGGAACCGCTATGCGCATCTATGCAAAGATACGCATAAATAAAAAAGTGTTTATCCAGTAAAAAGACATGCGCAGAAACTATGATGGAAACACATTTACTGAATAAATTACTTGATGGACAATTTTAAAAAAGTGACTACGATGGGACAGCATAACTGGACTAACCAGTGGAACAATCTTTAAAGTTTGTCATCAAAGTGGTTCAGTATAATTCCCTCCCAGAACTGTTACACGACTGCATTCCCAAACAGCAGCATCTGCCTCCGAACGCAAGATAATATTGTTTTGTCTGCGCACTCTAAGACACAAGTAATTTATTATATACAAAAAATAATATATATAGGGGCTTCTACTTTTTTCTTGGTGAAGATATTTAGCACTAGTTAATCAGGAAGTGACAATTTTATCTTCAGCTCACTGGGTGGAAACTGTTTTATGATATTTGCAACTTTGGATGGAAACACAGGTAATGATTGCTTACAAGAAGAAAGAAAAAACCCCAATGTGCCTCCAATTGCCAAAGTTGGCAAAATAGGCATGAACAATGTGCAAACATTTTTATTGCCTTTTTTACACACAGAAGTAGACACTTTAAAATTATATTCAGTCTTGTTAAAGTTATCATCAATGTATATTGAACAGTTGGTACAATAAAATAAATTCTTCACTCCCACAGCATGGACCCTTATGCTGGCCTTTCCAAGGTGAACACGCCTCTGCAGACCCCTCTCAAACTTTCACTGCACGAGTGGTGCACTCAGCCTGATTCTCCAGACCAGAGCCATCGCTACGAGCTCTTCGCCGTGGTCATGCACAGCGGAGTAACCATCAGCAGTGGTCACTACACCACTTACATTCGTATGATGGATCTCCATCGCACCAATCTCAGGCCTCAGTATCAGGATGAAGAGCAAGATCGAGACAGAGAGGAAGACCCGAAACAGAAGAAAGAGGAGCCACCTCAAACAGATTACGATGACGGTGAGGTGTCTTTCAGCTTGTCCGGCAGGGGGCGCAATGTGGCCAGAGCCAATGCAACAAGCAGCATGTCTGGCAAAGCAGGAGGCAAGAGGAGCTCTGAGGGTGTTGGGCTTTTAGGGGGACAGAGGAGCGTCACCAGTTATGAGCTCAGCAATGGCAAGCAAACCAATCCAGAGAAGGCTTCCAGCTTGGCCAGCCGTGCCACCGGGACTCTGCTTCAGAATGCTGTGAAGAAAGAGACTGAGGAAGACGGAGCTGATGCCATGGGCGACGAGACCCAGGTGAGTTTTGACCTCGCTCTGCGAAACCTTTTGGACTTTGAGGGAAAGTGGATGCTGTTCGATGACTCCGAAGTAAGACTCTTTGAAGAAGAGGACTTCCTCCGAGCCTGTTCTCCTGAGACATGCTCCACCTCTACGCCCTACCTGCTCTTCTACAAGAGAGTCTCACAGTAAAAATAGGTGATTGGATATGGACACTCCATGCAGTTGTTTTACTGTTAAGATAAGGACTATGAAAGTACGTTTGCAGGTAAATGGAAAAGCAAGTCAGGATGCGTTAATAGTTTATACGTATGTTTGTGTAACAAGTGTCAGTGGAAAGCCAATGTAAAACTTTTAAAGGCTGACATTTGTTGCCACTTTTTTCCCCCACCTTCTCTTTTACAGTTTTTGTACTTTGCTCTTTTCTCTTGTTCAGTGAGTCCATGTCATTTGCTTTTCAAATGCACCTTGGCACTTATAATAGTGCATGTGACAGTTTTCCTGTACTTTCAAGCATTCCTTAGCTGTAATGAATAACACAATGATTTTCTTGTGCACTGATATTTTATATATTTTTTAAAAGATCAAACATTCTTGCTTGTTTGGGTTTTGTCTCAAGTATGAATTTGCATTTTGATGACCCCTGTTTTGTAGGCTATTTATTAATGGCTTACAAATCCAAAGTAGATTTCATATTAGTCTCTTAATTTTTGATACTAGAAGACACAGGCAATGTTTTGTTCCCCGCTGCAGTTATAATCTAGTATTTGACTATTTGCACACAGAGAATCAAATTTAGTTTGAGAGGTGGTCGACCTTGAAAGTACAGAGTATTAATTGCCTATAAATGCCCACAGGGATAAAGTGACCTATTTTTCTAGATTTATAGTTTATCAGCCATACCTCAGTCCAGTCTAAGAAGCTTTTCTCCTTTTTTCCATGTTGTGAGCAGGTCCTGCCAGTACAGTTAGATCTCTGAGCAATAAATAAAACAATTCATAGAGAATCTCTATTAAATGGCGTTCTGTTGTACATTTGAAGAGGGAAGGGAAATGAAAATATTTTCTATGAATGGTTATGTAGATTCTCATTTACCACATTAAAACACCAGCATATAAGAATGTCTTTTGGTGCACAGTTTTTTTAACACCACACTGGAATGACTATAAGAGTTATTTATTTAGTAAAATATTTAAAGTAAACAAAAGGTACATAAAACTACATAATGCTGAAAAAAATCATCACTTTTTTGCTTTTTCCGTAAGGATTAAATAAACTCTTAAATTGTACCGTGACTATTAAAAATACACTGGGATGAAGTAAAAAAAAAAAAAAAGTTTAAATAAAAAAAAGTGCACAGGAATTGAATATAGGTTTGACACATTGTATGCTAAATTCACCATCAGTTCTTATGATAATGTAACAGGCCATTTTGTAAACAAATTCAAAATTGGAATGATGTACCAAACGTCTTAACACTTATCTTTTTTTACTTTATGGCAGAAACACTGATGTGGTGAGGAAGATTGATATATACAAATAAATAAAATTGCATGTGTTCTTTTTGTTTCTTCAGTCTTCACACGTCTAACTTGCGAAGGCTCATTCTGCTAAAAGAGTCTCTGAAAGAAAAAGAAAAGCTTAATGTTACAAAAGAAGAAGAGTAAAAATGTTTCAAAGTAATCAAAAGTTAAATTATAAAGGGATAATTCACCCAAAAATGAAAGTGATCCCATAATTTACTCAACCTCATGCCATCCTAGGTGCATATGGCATTCTTCTTTCAGACAAATACAATCGGCTCTTCCAAGCTTTATAATGGGAGAAAATGGCAGCACAAAATTTGAAGCCCAAAAAAGTGCATCCATCCATTATAAAAGTACTCCACATGGCTCCGGCGGGTTAATAAAGACCTATACCAAATCGATGCCTTTGTGTAAAAAAAAAAACATTTAACATGTTATAAAGTAAACTATCAAACTTCCAACACACCGCCTTCCGCATTCAACTTACGAAGAAAGTGTAGTGCCTCTCGCTGTTCAAAACTTTTATGCTACAGCCGGCGTCATCGCCGCACCAGTGGCGCGTTTTTCATAAGTTGAATATGGAAAATGGTCCGCTGCAAGTTTGATATTTTGCTTTATAACGTGTTAAATGTGAATATTTTTCTTACAAAAACCCATTGCTTCACTTCATAAGGCCTTTATTAACCCGCCGGAGCCTTGTGGATTGCTTTTATAATGGATGGATGCACTTCTTTGGGCTTCAAATTTTGACCTGCCATTTTCTCCCATTATAAAGCTTTGTTAGAGCCAAGATATTTTTAAATATAACTCTGACTGTATTTGTCTGAAAGAAGAATGTCATATACACCTAGGATGGTTTGAGGGTGAGTAAATCATGGGCTAATTTTCATTTTTGGATGAACTATCCCTTTAATGGTCAACGAAGACATTTTAAAAAAAGCATCCTTTCAAGCAACTTGGCTACCTTGTCAAGCCGTCCTTTTGCTGCGTGTTAAAGTGGAAAAAAGAGATTTAATGCATTCAAAGCAGCCACAGTTTCCTGGACAATCATGTCATCCATTATGAGTAACCAACTATCGTTCATTGCCATTGACCGGATGTACAGTATGTGGCCTGAAGATAGATATGCATTTACATTTCACTAAATAAAACTGGGTATGAGTATCTATTTCCTGATTGTAATTTAATTTTGAGTCACAGTAACTGAATTCATAGTCATCAAAACCAATATTTGATGGACAATTTAAATGACAATTCTGCTTTCATATGAAAGAAACTGAACTAATGTGAGCTGTACAGTGAACCCGTTGACTTGGTGTATTACTAAAATATTAATGGCCCATTGATAAAATATTAAGGCTTAAAAAGGTACTAGCTGCAATAGACATCTCCCACCATAATCCATTCATTCAAACTGGTAAACAGTTTCTGCAGTAAGATAGTTTATCAGGTGCAAGGACATTCTTACAGCTTTTGACATTTTCATTGTCTGACCTGTGTGAGTTGACCTGTAACACAGGTTTGTAGAGTTGTGGGATCTTCCTGTTAATGAGAGGCTGCAGAGCTTCTTTCAGTCTGTGGTAGTTCCTCTCCAGCTCCCTCTGATACTCTTTCTGGTCTGGACCAATCAGACTCTTGTTTTTACGAAGGGCATCTTCACACCTAGGGAGGTTATTTAGGGTTATTTGTAGATCATTTCAAGTTCTAACTGTATTATCACCATTTAATAATTATTAAACAATAACACATTTGTCTTATTTCATCGTTCATATAACCATAGATGGTCTGCAATTATCCAGCTATTTTTAAGATAATAGTTTAATTTAATGGCATCATCTATAGAATCTATATTATATTAGTAAACACAATCCCATTTACATAGTATACTGTATTGATTGATGCGATACAAAAAACAAAAAAAAAGTTCAGTGTAAACATGTATTCAAAATACTGCACTACTTGGGGTCAGTAGTTGGACTACTGCATTCCATGTCAATGTAGTGTTAGAGCATCTGGAATCAAACCTCTTGGTAAAGTCTTTGAAGCATAGGCGTAGTTTATTATGATGCCGGTAGAGTTTAGGATCGCTTGGGATCTCGGACAGAAACACCTGGGCCACCTCGAGAGGGCCCTGAAGAGAAACACAATACATGCATTGAATAACATTGAAATTAATTAACATTCACTGATACTTGGCTGTGTAGTAATGGACATTTGAGACAAAAACAACTAAAAAACTATTAAGTAACTACATTCATCAAATAATTAGCACTACGTGGTAATGTAATATACACTGATCAGGCATAACATTATGACCTAAGATTGTGTTGGTCACCCTTTTGCTGCCAAGGCATGGACTCCACTAGACCCCTGAAGATGTGCTGTGGGTGGGGCCTTCATGGATCGGACTTGTTTGTTCAGCACATCCCACAGATGCTCGATTGGATTGAGATCTGGGGAATTTGGAGGCCAAGTCAACACCTCAAACTCATTGTTATGGTCCTCAAACCATTTTTGCTTTGTGGCAGGGCACATTATCCTTCTGAAAGAGGCCACAGCCACCAGGGAATGAGTGTACATTTCCGTGAAAGGGTGTACATGGTCTGCAACAATGCTTAGGTAGGGGGTACGTGTTAAAGTAACATCCACATGGATGGCAGGACCCAAGGTTTCCCAGCAGAACATTGCCCAAAGCATCACAGTGCCTCTGCCGGCTTGCCTTCTTCCCATAGTGCATTCTGGTGCCAGGCACCCGGCCATCCACGTGATGTAAAATAAAACGTGATTCAGCAGACCAGGCGAACTTCTTCCATTGCTCCGTGGTGCAGTTCTGATTGGACCCTAACAGGTCTGCGGCTATACAGCTCCATACGCAACAAACTGCGATTCACTGTGTATTCTGACAACTTTCTATCAGAACCAGCATTAACTTCTTGAGCAATTTGAGCTACAGTAGCCATTTTTCCTGCTTCTAACACATTAACTTTGAGGACAAAATATTCACTTGCTGCCTAATACATCCCACCCACTAACAGGTGCCGTGATGAAGAGTTAATCTGTGTTATTCACTTCATAATGTTATGCCTGATCAGTGGATTATTACTGGAGGTTGAATTTCCAGCAATTAATTGTATGGTTATTTACACTGTTACTGTGTCATAACCCCCTGGTTTCACAGACAAGGCTTAAGCCTAGTCCCAGACTAAAATGCATGTTTGAGCAGTTTTAACTGAAAGCAACTTGCACTTGCATATCTTAAAATATGTCAGTGTCATTGTTTTGTCTCAAAATGCACACCAGTAATGAGTCTTACAAGTCATCCATTTTTTTTTCTTTAAGACTGTTCATACTTTTTTTAAGTCAGTTCCATAAAAACAGTAGATTGGTCTATTTTAAAACTTAAATGTAAGACTGGTTGTTTACTCTCTCGACTTGATATTTGAAGAGTGTGCGCCCTCGCGTTTGTGTGCGGTTTGCGCTTATATATATATAAATCGGGCGGGACAAGTAATCACAAAATAAATCAATCGCGGGTGGATGAGAGATAAATCATGTTTGTTTGTTTGATAAATACGGTTTGAGAGCCCAGTGAGAGAATCTTTCCAATTTCCGATTTCAAAACAATCTCTCACGTGAACTGACAGGGGAGCAGAATCTCATTAAATATACAAATCTTATCCAATCCTAGCCGTGGGCATTTACTGCCAAGTCTACAGTGCGGCACACCCATCAAAACCGAGCGTGTCTTTAGAGAGCCTCAAAACCAGTGTAGAAAATAGCCTATTACTTATTCATTATGATGTTTTTGAATGTAAAAACCACGCAAACGTCATAAGTTGACCTCAGACAACAGTATAACAAAATAAAAAAGCCAGTTCATGACACCTTTAACATAATGGCTATGTTTATGCAACTGGCCCCAGTCCTAAAGTGCTCAAATTTATCCAGTAGATAGTGATATTGTGTATATATTATTTAATGAATCGGCTCAAGGAGTCACCTGGTTAACGGTGGTGCCAACAGACCCCTGCAGAACCATCTGCAGCATTTTGGCATCAGATGGGTCCTGATGAGTGGCAAAGGCCAGTTCTTGTGTCTTCTTCTGCATGTCCTCAATGGCTACTTCAATTGGCGTGGAGATAATCTGAAAAGCAGATATTAATATATTAAAATCTTTACTTAAAAGGTACACCATGTAACTTTTTTGTTCAAAATTAACCAAATTGAAATAACGAGTCAATACATCAATCCTTCCATAATACATCATGATAATACCAGAGTACTTTGGCATCAGAATGCTTTACTCATATCCTATAAACTATTCAAATGATCTCAATAGTTTTCATATGATTTCAGTCTTGCATGCGTGTTTGAGTTACCTCCTCTTTGTGGATGATGTTGATGCGGGTCTTGATGTAGGGGAAAGCGTGGGAGGTAGTGAGGATGGTCTTTCGTTTAAACTGTTCATGCAGGTCACCGTGAGCCCTTCCATCGAGTGTGAATGGCGTGCAGTAGACGAAGCGCCGTAAGTTGTAGTTCTTATCGAAGTAAGTGATGCGGTCCTTCATTTCATAAGTGTCAAAATATGGTTCAACGTACGTGATCTGAATAAAGGCCTGTGTCGGAGATAAGGTATGTTATTCTCTGTGCAAAGTATTATCGTTTCATTTCCACATTGTTATTGTTCATAAAACGGCACACATTTTGCACCATAAGCCAGCACGAAAACAGACCTTATTTGGGTCCAATTTACACTTGTCGACTGGATTGGAATCTTTAATGACTTCCACTTGTTCCTCACCAAACCTTTCACCATAAAAACTCTGAAATTAAGACAATAACTGTCAAATCACACATCTACATCAACATGTGAAACAGAAAATGAACTCATGCAAGCAATTCCGCAAACAGTGGCTTTTACCTCAAGGCGATGTGAGATTTCTGCAAGCTTAGTGATGGCTGGCTCTTTGTATACAAACTCCTGCTCATCCAAGTCACCAAATTTAGAACCGTAAATCCCAACTCTGAAATAGGTGCCAAACATTCGCTTTCCATCCTGAAACAAACAAATGTGTCAAGTTACAAATCTGCTGTCAATTAAAGCTACCATTTCAAAATACCAGATAACTTTGATAAAGATATTCAGATAAAGTCTGTTGATACTCATGTTGGTGTGCATGGCTTTACATTCTAAAACAGTTACTCATAAAGAAAGGTAAAGTGCAATGAGGCAAACACAACATTTTCTCTTGGCAGCAAGTTATCAAGTGACAACAGCAATGTAAATGTTGTCTGGGACATGCTTACATAAATAACCTGCATTCAACACTGGCAATAGTGATGCAATCATATAACTGAGAAATGCATGAAAACACACGCACTAATACAGTATCTTTATAGTACAAACATCTAATTTTGAGGATATTTTGCAACCTCCAAGAAAGAGAAACAAAACATTTGCTTTTATCCCTTTTTACCTTCACTAGTACTAAGTGGTTGTGTGTCATGACAAATCTTTTTAAATAAATGTTCTAGTTACTCAATTTTACACAACCATTCAAAAATTTGAGGTCAGCAATATATATTTTTTAATGAATGCGCTTATTCAGTAAGGGGCATTAAATTGATCAAAATTGATATTAAAGACGAAATAAGTCATCTTATTAAAAGTCTGTCATATTTCGTTTGCAGCAAATCAGCATATTAGAATGATTTTTGAAGGCTGACATGTGACCCTGAAAACTGGAGTAACGGCTGCTGAAAATTCAGCTTTCAGAAAATTCAGCAGGAATAGATTACATAACAAAAATGTGTTAAATAGAAAGTTATTTTAGTATTTCAAAATATTATACTGCATGTTTGATTAAATACACACAGCCTTGGTGAGCACGAGACTTCTTTCAAACAGATTAAAAAAGCTTGCCAACCCCAGCATTTTGAACAGTATATGTATGTATTCATTATTTATTTGATCTTTTTTAGATAGTAGTAGCTGAGAAGAAAGTGAGCATCTCCATATCAGACACAAAATCTAACAAAAATACATGAGAGTTTGAGCCAAGCTTGTGGATAGTGGCGCAAGAAGCAGTTCAAAACAAAGTGGGACCTTTCTCTGAAAACTGCATTAGCAAAGGTGGATATAACAGGAGGAAGACCAGAGAAAACCGTACTGTAAACGGTAAGTAAACAACTGTACTCCGACGAAGAGACAAAGAATGGAACAAAAGAGAACATTTAGGTTGTAGCAAGCTCCTTGTGAGAAAGTAAACGTGTTGATGTAGCCTAATACAGAACGCCAGACTGATATAGTTATAGAAAGTCAGAATTAGTATGTACTACTTAAATTTCAGGGAAGGTGATAAAAGCACAGTAAGAAAAAAAAGAGTGGTGCTTGGATTTGAACAAAGCAGGAACATGACCGAGTGCTCTACACGCAGGAAGTGAAGTATCAATCAGGTGCAGATGAGGGCTGAACCAAAGCAGACCAAACACACAGCCAATACTCAGATTGAGCTAATAAAACAATACGCCTGAGTAGACTGGTCAGTGTCTAGCAATATATGAAAGAACAATTTCCATTATAATTCTGTTCATTTGTGTAATATAATAATCGCATATATCATACGTTCCTGATGAAGTAACAAAACAAAAAATACTACCATAACTACGTTCTTTAGTTCAGATTATAAAGATCTGTTCAAAATGGTTATAAACACATTAAACCATAAGTTAAAAGTTTAAATAGAGCTATAGCATAAACAAATATCTAAGGGGTAAAGGATGTGTAAAACTGTGTGCATGATGGATTCTGTAGAAGTTTTGAGTTTTGGGGTGCAGATTCCGTGTTGGCCTGGTTACCAGGTGTCTGAGATGGTTCAGCCCATCTCTGGTTCATTGCGTTTGTCATAAAAGCTACAGAAATAAACCCTCAAACTATGAACTTACCACAAGACACAATAATTAAAGTGGGAAGAGGAGGGGTCAGCAACCAGGGAAATAAAAAAGGAGAGAACAGAACATATTTTAATCAGGAAACCAAGAAACTCTTTGAAAGACTAACAAAACACGTACACACAAAACAAACAGCAATACTAACAAAACTCCATAAATCAATAGTTTACAAAACACACACACACACAAAGACTAAAACCCAACAATAAACATGCAATAAGGATGAAGCAGGCAGTGAAAAGTGCACTGAAGTGTCTTTATTAAATAGAGTTAGGAGACAGTGCATTCCTGGTGTAATGCTGCAAATATGAAGGTTTGGTTGATTCGCTGCCATGCATTAATCAATAAAGTGAGATTAATACTAGTATACAAACAAATTGGTGTAAATGAGAACTCAGGGGTCGATTTAGTTTGCAATGAAACAAAAGCTCATATAAATAGAAGGTCACTTGGACATTTATCTGTTTTGAACTGATGATCACCAGGACATGTCCCTTTAGAAGAAAAAAAAGCATAATTTACCAAGATACCAAGAAGTTTCTGTCCCTAATTCATGTTCTTCTTCATTTTTAAAAGAGATAACCTAAAATTGATAATTCGGTTTACCACCCTCATCTCATTCCAAACCTGTATGACATTCTTTCTTCCATGGAACACTAAAGATGGATTTCTGAAGACAATCCTGGTTGCTATTTTCCATATAAAGCACAACAGTGCCCGCCCACTTTTTCAGCAACCATGGTTCCCATAAGTATTTTCCCATTCATTTCTCCCAAAGGGATTTAAAAAAAGTCTTTGTTAAAGCATTATAAGCCCTGAACTAAACCAACCAGCTACAAGTTAAATTACATCACAGGACCGCAGCTGTTAAACATGATTATTTATTCAAATAAGTCAAAATAATGTGAACTGATGACTTCAACAAAAGCACGTGTCATGAGTTTGCAAGCTCAGAGCTCATAGTAGGTTTGTCTTTAAAGTTTTATAGATTATCATTATCAAATCAATTTTCCTATGGGAAAAATGAATGGGATTGTACTTCTGGAACCTGACTATTACACTCTATAATGAAAATAAATGTCTGTTGCTGTTGCTGTCAATCTCTAAAATGGGGAAAGCACACCATTAAAGTGTCATAAAAGTCATTCTATTCCAAGTCTTCTGAAGTCACACAAACAATCCAAACGCAACAAAAACAATGTGATGTCAAATGATCTTTTGAGGATTATTTTACATAAAAGACTTCTTTAAGAACCTGACTCATGAAGTTCTCACTTCTACACTCACTGACTCAATGATCCGGTCATAAATTTGGGTCTGAAAGCTTCGGCAGCTGACTTGTTGCCTCGCTGCCCTGTCAGGCAATGTCTTTGCAGGCAGCACAGGTGCACAAACATACCTCATGAAACTGATTTCGGACAGGATTCTGAGGCAGAGTAACGGCTTATCGTGCAAAGTAACGGTGATATCTGCAAGTATTTAATTACTACAATAGTAATTTCTTGCTAGAAATGGCATCAAAACTGGAAGATGTTGGTCAAAAACACATTAACATACAAACTGACCACTAAATGCAACTTTTAGATGCCACCTTAATTTTTGTAGCTTAAGGCCAAGTGTCCACCAAAGTTTCGCTAAGCTTCGCTAAGAGCGCTTCAAAGCGTTTTGGTAGCGCAGCGTTTTTTCCAGTTAAGACTCTTTGCTTTTTATGATACGGAATATCCACGGAAGTGTTACTAGCATCTCATTTCACAGATTTTTTGCTCGGGCCCTTGTTTTTAATTATTTTGTTCCGTTTTTATGCTCGTTGTTTTCATCTGTTGACGAGCAGAATGTGGTGGTTGGTCGGTGTTGTTTTTGTTCCGCCCCTCCTCCACTCTGATTGACCAGCTGGGTGAAAAGTGATGAGAGCTGTGTTTTACTCAAAGTTGAACATTCTTCTTCAACTCTCGGCGACAAGTAAAAACAGCCGAACGCTCAGCGCTTGAGCGTAAAATACTCGCTCAGCACCTCGTTACGCTCATGGCGTTCTAAAAACGTGGCGCTCCCATTGAAAACAATGGAATAGGCCAGCCAGCAGCGTGAAAAAACGCTTTGGTGGACACACGACCTTACTGTCACAAAATTGAACCAACAGGATTGTGGGATGTAAAAGCCAGCGAAGGATGCATCTATAATGCCTTCTAAATTCGATCAGATGAAGGCATCTCTGAAGGCAGCATTTATAAGCTTTCGGACACAGCCATGGTCTGTTTGTCACACAAAGTTATTTGATAAATTCAGGAAACTTGGAATATAGAGCCATGAGTCATACTGACCACTTTCATGGATCTTTTATGTCCTATTTAAAGTCTGATAGCTCCAACTCCAATTGAATGAAGAAACCAGTAAATTATTCAGAATATCTCCTTTTATGTTTCAGGGAACAAAGAAAGTCATACAGGTTCGGAATGACACGAGGGTGAGAAAATAATGACAGAATTTTCATTTCTGGGCAAGCCGATCCTGCAAGGTTATCTAACATGTCTCGCATAAATCGAACCCTGTGCTTTTGAGACATGATGAGACAAAGATGGCAGTGCTGATGAAACAGAGTGAGAGAGATACGGAGAAGGAAGTGAAATGAGGCATTCGTGAATAAATCTGTCATTAGTGTTCACAGTGGCTCCCATGCATGGCCTGTCAAATTTGACAATGTTAACATCGCTTCTCCTCAAGAAAGAGAGGGGAGAGAGAGGAAGATGAGAAGAGGAAGAGGGACCCTGCTGCCCACACACCACTGACAGCAGTCCCGTGGAAAGAGAGATGGAGGGATGGACGAAGAAACGAAAACGTCCATAAAAATGTTAATGGGTCAAATTCAAAGCAAAGAGAGTCATGATAAACGCCCACAGCTTGCACGTATGGGCCAAGCATTAACCATGAAGTTCAGCACCTACCTCCCAGCCTGTGCTCTGTATAACAGAGAGAATACAGCACAAATCAACATACGCAGGTCACAATCACCCCCTTTAGAAGCCCATACTCCCTGACTGCAAAGCATTGTGGGAAACAATCGTTTCTGAAAAATCATACACTACTGTTCAAAAGTTTGGACACAGTAGGATTCATTAAATTGATCAAAAGTGACAGTGAGGCTTTTATAAATGTTACACAAGCTTTCTATTTCAATTAAATTAAGCAGTTTTTTTTATTTTCTATTCAAAGAAACAGTTTCTACAAATATATTAAGCAGCACAACGGTTTTCAACATTGATGTTTTTTTAAGCACCAAATCAGCTTATCAGGATGATGTGACACTGAAGATTGGCATAATGATGCTGAAAATTTAGCTTTGCATCACAGGAATAAATTACATTTTAAAATGTAATAAAATAGAAAACAGCTACTTTACATTTGAAATTATATTTCACAATATTACTCTTTTGAGCAAACAAATTTAGCCTAGGTGATAATAAAACACTTTTTTTCAAAGCATAAAAAAAAAAAATCTTACAGACCCCAATCTTTTGAACGGTAGCATTTTTGTTAGACTGTATCCGCCATGCATGACTATTCATCCCTGTATACTGCATGTAATAATATAAAAACTATATTTTCGAGTGGTCACTCGTTGCATAATCTATTTTGGGTGGTTCCCAGGGATTTTCTACAGTATACAGTTGCTAATGTGCATGTAGTGTTTTTCTAGCATGTTTCTATGCAGTTTCTAGGTTATTCTGTATGCTTGCCAGGTCAAAAGGGTCACCCCATGTCTCTATGATATTTTGGTCACCTCTAAATCTATGTCTATGGGATTTTTTTTGTGTAAACCTCACAAAAGTTATAACACACTTCTCATCAACCAGCTGCAAAATTTGAGGTATCATACATATACATAGCACAAATGGTGCAAGAGTTATTGTTCAAATCATTAACCCTAAGTACAGTATGAGTAAGGCCTGTTCACACCAATGATGATAACTAGGACGTTTTAGCAAGCATTCAATTTCTAAGAAAATAGCAGAGTCTACATCAACACAACTATAACGATAACTTCAGAGGAACAACAATGTTGGAATCGCTTTCGGAGCAATTTTTCCAGCTGATGAATGATAAAAACATTAACAGCTAGGCCTAGTCAGAATCCATTTGACTCGAAAGAGCTTGTACATTAAAGCGGCAGCACACGATTATATAGTTATCGTTATAGTTCTCATTCTTAGTGTGAATACTACTCATAATGCCCAGGAACACTCACTAAAAAGAGTCCACATGCACAGCACCTCACTGTCACTCTGATGTAGAAGAGAAAAACGGAGTCATGCAGTCTTGATAACGCAAAGTCTTTCACGTGTCACACAAAAATCACGTCTGTGTGTATACACAAGCAAAATATTGCCAAGTTAGACATCTGGCAGATTGTTACTTTGTACTACTAGGCCAAAAATACAAAGTCCTGTTGTCTTATATTGCTTCACAGCACGCATTAACCAGAGTCTTTATTTTAGTATCCTAAACAATGAAAACTCCCTTTTTTAAGTATTTACCTGGTGCACAATTTTGCCAAAGGCTTCTTGAAGTTTACCATGAATAGTGGCTAGCTTCTTGGCATCCCTGTTGGCCTCGTGAACAGGGATGAGCACTTTGTAGACTTCGTTCACTGCTTCGTACATACCAGCCTGGAGACAAATAATGATAAGAGTGGCTGATGCCCGATAGAAAACAAAATGATGTAATACAGTTGAATGTTTTTATATTAGATTGCCAAAGTTAATATTTCAATATCACTTCTATCATAAACGATTCCTTTAAATATTAGTACATAGTAAGTTAATACACTAAATATAAAAAAGTGGGACCAAAAATTATAAAAATCAGAAAAGGCATTATTTATTATAATAAATTATTATTATTATTATTATTATTATTATTATTATTATTATTATTATTATTATATACCAAAATCTAAATATGATACTAAATACTGATTTATTTAACAAGTTAAATTTACTGTAAATCAAATGTACTGTACTAAATATTTATATATTATTTTATATATAAAATATATATTTACAAAATATTTTTTACTCTAAAATTACTCAAAAATGAAAGCCATATGTCTAACCAAGTTGTGTTCCAAATTTGGAGCTGATATCACAACAATTGAAGTTCCTATGAGATTTAGTTTAGGCACTGTACCAAAAATAGCCACCTGGTGTCACCCACTTTCCATTGAATGTTTTTGATGCATTCTCCTGTAACAAATTAATTTATTTCTGTCCAAATATATCTTCTATCATAAAATATTGAACAAAATATGTGTTTTGTCAAGATTAGAAAAGGTTTTGATTATAAAGTAGTTAAAATAAATGTTGTAACATGAAACCTGACACTGGCCACTAGGGGCGAAGTATTCTAAAATGATCTCGAATACTGTTTCCATGGTAACGCAACATCTAATTTCAAGACGGTTTTCACAGGATGAATTTTGAGTTCCTAAGCTTTCGAATGATGATTACTAAAATATGTGACATGAAAAAGGCGATAAATATAAAGAGTGCAAAGCCTCCTGCTATCTCACCATAGAAAAGGAGGCTGCAGCTTGTTCCAGCAACCCAACTAAGCCTGCCTCAGTGAAGTACTTCCCAGAGCAGATACCCTCCTCATCCGGGGACACCACGTCATCTGACACAGCAGATTCTTCCAGCACATTAGAGGAAATGTTCTGTGGTGTAAGAAAGACCTATTAATATATTTATAATATATGTATAATATATACATTAATATATGCATCATAATCTGTCACAGAGTGCGGCAGGAACCTGAAATGTGACACAGCCCACAGGCAGGTACTTGCGGTCCTCCAGCATGCTGAGGTACTCAGCCACAAGGGCGGCGCTGTGTACTAAGCATTGGGCTGCCTCTGCGTGATTATTTCTCTCGAGTGCTTCCCTGCCATATTTTGGAGCCAAGTCAGTCGTAGGTCTGGGGATGTCTGGTAGCCCTTAGCAATCCTACATTACAGAAAACGAGACATTTGACTTGATAAATACTGGAGTAAATTGTGATTCTTTTGCATGTTTCTGCAAGTGAAGCTATATCCCAAGAAAACTGCATGACTTTTATTGTCAGTTTTTATTTCATATTTATCTCTAGAAAATTACAAGACTTTTTTTTTTTTCTTATACACTACCATCAAAATGTTTTTTTTTGATGTTTTTGAAAGAAGTCTATTATGCTCAATATGATCCTTCAAAAATCATTCTAATATGCTGATTTGCTGCTCAAGAATAATTTCTTATTATCCATGTCGAAAGCAGTTGTGGTGCTTAATATTTATGTAGAAACCACAAAAAAAATGTTTCCAGTATTCTTTGAATAGAAATTGCAAAAGAACAGGATTTATTTTAAACAGAAATCTTTTGTAACTTTATAAACATCTTCACTGTGACTTTTGAGCAATTTAATGTGACCTTAAATATAATTATTTTCTTTCAAAAAAGAAATTACTGACCCCAAACATTTAAAAAAAGTAATTTATAATTAAAAATAAAAAACCTCAGTAATGACTAGTTAGTTTGTAGTTATTAATAAATATTTGATATACTGTATTATGACATTGGGGGGATGGGGTACCGACATTTGGTGCATTAAAAAAAAGTAATGTTAGATTAACTTCATGTTAGATAATAATGTAGCTAATATATTAATGTATAGTACCTGTACATAAGATCAATAAGCATCTCTGGATCTTCTTGATGTTCCTTCATTTTTACTGTGTCCGAAAGAATCATGTGCAGGTTAAACACCAGATCTTGAACCTGAAACCAAAGTGAAAATCAGTGCTTTGTGTCAAGAACTAGTAAATAGATTATGGAAACAGATTTGTGAGCGTCACCTGGTCAGGGAAGGTGGTTTCTCTGAGCTCTAGGTCCTCCTCTGCATACGTGAGGATGGTCTTGAGCGAACGGCGCAGAAACTCCTCATTGAAGTTCTGGGATGTACCCACCAGAGACGAAAGAGACATGGTCACCTGCATTTTCACTCGTGCAAAATTCTGAAGGAGAGAAGAAGAACAAACAATATAAAGCCCCGGACATATCAACAAAGAGACAAAAAAAGAAATAAATAGAAAACTTTATACAGGTCTATGCAATTTTATACATATCTAAATATACATATATTATATACATATATATATATATATATATATATATATATACATATATATATATATATATACATATATATATATATATATATATATATATATATATATATATATATATATATATATATATATATATATATATATATATATATATATATATATATAAAAAATACACACACACACACACACACACACACACACACACACACACACACACACACACACCTAAAGGATAATTAGGAACACCATACTAATACTGTGTTTGACCCTCTTTCGCCTTCAGAACTGCCTTAATTCTACGTGGCATTGATTCAACAAGGTGCTGAAAGCATTCTTTAGAAATGTTGGCCCGTATTGATAGGATAGCATCTTGCAGTTGATGGAGATTTGTGGGATGCACATCCAGGGCACGAAGCTCCCGTTCCACCACATCCCAAAGATGCTCTATTGGGTTGAGATCTGGTGACTATGGGGGCCATTTTAGTACAGTGAACTCATTGTCATGTTCAAGAAACCAATTTGAAATGATTCAAGCTTTGTGACATGGTGCATTATCCTGCTGGAAGTAGCCATCAGAGGATGGGTACATTGTGGTCATAAAGGGATGGACATGGTCAGAAACAATGCTCAGGTAGGCTGTGGCATTTAAACGATGCCCAATTGGCACTAAGGGGCCTAAAGTGTGCCAAGAAAACATCCCCCACACTATTACACCACCAGCACCAGCCTGCACAGTGATAACAAGGCATGATGGATCCATGTTATCATTTTGTTTATGCCAAATTCTGACTCTACTATCTGAATGGCTCAACAGAAATCGAGACTCATCAGACCAAGCAACATTTTTCCAGTCTTCAACTGTCCAATTTTGGTGAGCTCGTGCAAATTGTAGCCTCTTTTTCCTATTTGTAGTGGAGATGAGTAGTACCCGGTGGGGTCTTCTGCTGTTGTAGCCCATCCGCCTCAAGGTTGTGCGTGTTGTGGCTTCACAAATGCTTTGCTGCATACTTCGGTTGTAACAAGTGGTTATTTTAGTCAAAGTTGCTCTTCTATCAGCTTGAATCAGTCGGCCCATTCTCCTCTGACCTCTAGCATCAGCAAGGCATTTTCGCCCACAGGACTGCCGCATACTGGATGTTATTCCCTTTTCACATCATTCTTTGTAAACCCTAGAAATAGTTGTGCGTGTAAATCCCAGTAACGGAGCAGATTGTGAAATACTCCTGAAATACGGCCCGTCTGGCACCAACAACCAAATACAGCAAATACAAAGCAAATACAGCCTTGGTGAGCAAAATAGACTTCTTTCAAAAGCATAATTTTTTACAGACCACAAATTTTTTATGTTAGTGTATAAAAAGGGTATAATAAAAAAAGAAAACAAATTCGAGAAACAACTCAGCAGTAGAGATATGGCATAGTTAGACTAATACAGGTTATATGTACAATGTGCTGCTGAGGTACAGAATTGAGAGGCACAAACAATATACTAATATTTATGGTGACTATGACGTAGTGTGTATCTCACATTTCCAATCTCAAAGTTTTGTCTCATGAGGAGGTAGAGGGAGGCGCTGGCATGGGCTCTGATGGTGCCAATGCTACTGCTACAATTCCTCAGGAGACGCAGGCACAGGTCAGCACACTGCTCTGTCTCCTCCTCAAACAGCAGCTCTGGAAACTAACCACACACATTAAGACTTATACACTACATCACAAGAGGTCATACTTCATGATAAAATGTACAACATTCAAGGTAAAGAGAGTAATAACCAAACAAAACTGCATAGATTAGCAGGAGCTAAACTGGTCCTAACTGGTCTTTGACCTGATCAGCGTTTACTCACCTTTGACACGAGAGCTCTCTGTGTAGCAAAGCAGTGTTGCAAATACAGGGCACTTTGATTACATGCCATGCTGTGGAGCAGGACCTTCAGAACCCCTCCCAGAATGCTTTCTTTGGACTCCGTCACTGACACGGTCTACATGGCACATAGAGACACCATAATAGTTACAATAAATGTCTTGTGTTAAAATATGGACAGTTGTTGATAGTAGTTGAGATCCTTACCTGAACTATTATTTCTAGCGTATCCAATATGATGAGATTAGCTTCAGTTGCCAGGTTGCCATCAATAATTGCTTCATGCTCCAGTTCAGCCCTGGTCCTGACAAACAATGAGGTAATGAATGATTAGAATGGTGCAATGTGGCAGGTAGAACATGAAGTGGATCCTTAAATGCCACCGCAATCTCCACACAAGCATTCAAGTGAGTGCATACAGAGGAAGGGTGTCCTTTGCATACAGACCAAATATTTTGATCCATTTATACTTGAGTAAGTTTTTGTCCTAGTCTGTGTTGTAAAATCTGTACAATAATAACTTGAACTTTCCCTTACACAGACTTAATATTTATACAAAGGAAGGAAGGAAGAAAAAGAGAAAGGAAGGAAGAAAGGCCTGTTATGTTATTTTTTTATTGTATAGAATTTTTGATGCTTTGGCAATTTTACAATTTATTTCACCAAAATGCCAATTAAGCTATTTGAAACTTGAAACGAAGAAAGGAAGGTAGAGAGAGAGAAAAATAAAGGAAGGAATTGCCTATTTAAATATTTAAAAAACATATTTAAAAATAAATAAATAAATAATACTAAGGCTAGTAAGGAAGGGAGAAGGAGAAATAGAGAGAGGAAAGAAGGAAGGAACTGCAAATATTTAAATATTAAAAACAAATAAGGAAGGAAGGAAGGAATTGCTAATATTTAAATATTAAAAACAAATAAGGAAGGAAGGAATTGCAAATATTTAAATATTAAAAACAAATAAGGAAGGAAGGAATTGCAAATATTTAAATATTAAAAACAAATAAGGAAGGAAGGAAGGAAGGAATTGCAAATATTTAAATATTAAAAACAAATAGGAAGGAAGGAAGGAAGGAAAGGCATATTTAAATATTTAAAACAAATATTTAAAAAGAAAACAATTAAACAAATAAATAATACAGACTTGACTTTACTAATATGGACTTAATATTTACACTTTGAAAATAATAATAATAATAATAGCATTAACTATTTAAATATTAAAAACAAATATTTAAATTAAAAAATAAATAAAATGTTTAACAGATTAGAATGTTACATATGTTAACTTTCACATATGGATTTAATCTTTACATTTTCAAATAAAATAATAATAATAATAGTATAAAAATAGTAAAAAATTAAAAGTATTTAATGTGCTCAATATATAAATATTAAAAACAAATATTTGTATAATAAAACCCAAAACATAAATAAATAAATAAATAAATAAACAAAAAACTAACAAATAAATAAATCAAGTTTTATAAGATAATCCTTGTAGGTTTGAGCTAGGCATAATGCTTTCAAAAAACACGAACGGTAGATGTGCAAGCATTTCCTAGTGAGCTTACAAACCTAACTAAGAAGGGCTCCTGGCTTCTCCCATTGCGTGGTATGGTTCCCTTAAACCTGTATGGTACACGATTCATTTAAAAGAGGCCACACACAAATCATAACCCTTTACCAAAGCTTTATAAGGAAGGAGAGTGCCAAGGCCCTGTCACAGACTTACTGTGGCTGATTATTGTTAGAAGCAGAGAGGGTGGTCTGTTGTTAAAAGGTTTTTGAAAAAGTGCTATAATGCAGTATTGTTAAACTGCAACTCTGCACCTGGAGGTTCACTATGTACATTTAATGTGCAATCTGTGATCAGGCTTTACTCATCAGGATATTTTTACAAGGTAAACGCTACAAACAATAAAACAAATTTGAGTAGTCCTTTTGTTTAGTTAGACGTCACAGGTAAACCATATGATGCATAATTATTTTTCTACAGGTTTATTTTTACATGCTATTTTTTTTTTAATTGAAAATCAGTGTGCACACAGCACTCCAGGAGGTAGAGTAGCGTTTTACATGGGCCCATAGTAATCTGAATTCCATATGAATGGGCCACTGAATAGGATTTGTTTGAAAAAGGTTTGAAAGTACAGAAGCACCTACACTGCCTGGTGCTTGTCCCTTTGGAAAGGGGAGCCAAGGGATTACAGAAGGTTATGAGGGAAGATCAGGCCTGCTATGCAATGACATCAAAAAAATAACCACCAGAGAATTGCTTTTTTTAAATAATAAATGAATGAATGAAGACCAGTGGTTCTCAACTGAGGGGCTGCAAACCCCAGAGGCTTCAGAAAACTTCCAGGGTGCAATAATACCAGCAAAAAGCTTTATTCACTAAATATGAAGTTGAATTAACTAAAGAAAATAGAAGCACTATATTCACCATGTAGCATTAAAAATTACAAACCAAAGCTTCCACTATAGAACATAATCCATGCAATTCTTTGCCAAAATGCCATCAAGTGGCAGAAGCAAAATTAGTTTAATCTGAATTTATACAAGCACATTTTTCATACAAGCTATAGTTGCTATATATATATATATATATATATACACACATATATATACATACACAGGTCCTTCAAAAAAAAAAAGCATATTGTGATAAAAGTTCATTTTTTCCATAATGTAATGATACAAATTAAACTTAGATTCATTGCACACCAACTGAAATATTTCAGGTCTTTTATTGTTTTAATACTGATGATTTTGGCATACAGCTCATGAAAACCCAAAATTCCTATCTAAAAAAATTTGCATATTTCATCCGACCAAAAGTGTTTTTAATACAAAAAAGTCAACCTTCAAATAATTATGTTCAGTTATGCACTCAATACTTGGTTGGGAATCCTTTTGCAGAAATGATTGCTTCAATGCGGCGTGGCATGGAGGCAATCAGCCTGTGGCACTGCTGAGTGTTATGGAGACCCAGAATGCTTCAATAGCGGCCTTAAGTTCATCCAGAGTGTTTGGTCTTGCGTCTCTCAACTTTCTCTTCACAATATCCCACAGATTCTCTATGGGGTTCAGGTCAGGAGAGTTGGCAGGCCAATTGAGCACAGTAATACCATGGTCAGTAAACCATTTACCAGTGGTTTTGGCACTGTGAGCAGGTGCCAGGCCGTGCTGAAAAACGAAATCTTCATCTCCATAAAGCTTTTCAGCAGATGGAAGCATGAAGTGCTCCAAAATCTCCTGATAGCTAGCTGCTTTGACCCTGCCCTTGATAAAACACAGTGGACCAACACCAGCAGCTGACAGTGAGTACTTGACACTGGACTTCAGGCATTTTGGCATTTCCTTCTCCCCAGTCTTCCTCCAGACTCTGGCACCTTGATTTCCAAATGACATGCAAAATTTGCTTTCATCCGAAAAAAAGTACTTTGGACCACTGAGCAACAGTCCAGTGCTGCTTCTCTGTAGCCCAGGTCAGGCTTGACCTGGGGAATGCGGCACCTGTAGCCCATTTCCTGCACACACCTGTGCACGGTGGCTCTGGATGTTTATACTCCAGACTCAGTCCACTGCTTCCGCAGGTCCCCCAAGGTCTGGAATCGGTCCTTCTCCACAATCTTCCTCAGGTTCCAGTCACCTCTTCTCGTTGTGCAGCGTTTTTTGCCACACTTTTTCCTTCCCACAGATTTCCCACTGAGGTGCCTTGATACAGCACTCTGGGAACAGCCTATTCGTTCAGAACTTTCTTTCTGTGTCTTACCCTCTCGCTTGAGGGTGTCAATGATGGCCTTCTGGACAGCAGTCAGGTCGGCAGTCTTACCCATGATTGCGGTTTTGAGTAATGAACCAGGGTGAATGTTTTCATGAGCTGTATGCAAAAATCATCAGTATTAAAACAATAAAAGACCTGAAATATTTCAGTTGGTGTGCAATGAATCTAAAATATATGAAAGTTTAATTTTATCATTACATTATGGAAAATAATGAACTTTTATCACAATATGCAAATTTTTTGAGAAGGACCTGTATATACACACACTCACCTAAAGGATTATTAGGAACACCATACTAATACTGTGTTTGACCCCCTTTCGCCTACAGAACTGCCTTAATTCTACGTGGCATTGATTCAACAAGGTGCTGAAAGCATTCTTTAGAAATGTTTCCCCATATTTATAGGATAGCATCTTGCAGTTGATGGAGATTTGTGGGATGCACATCCAGGGCACGAAGCTCCCGTTCCACCACATCCCAAAGATGCTCTATTGGGTTGAGATCTGGTGACTATGGGGGCCATTTTAGTACAGTGAACTCATTGTCATTTTCAAGAAACAAATTTAAAATGATTCAAGCTTTGTGACATGGTGCATTATCCTGCTGGAAGTAGCCATTAGAGGATGGGTACATGGTGGTCTTAAAGGGATGGACATGGTCAGAAACAAAGCTCAGGTAGGCCGTGGCATTTAAACGATGCCCAACTGGCACTAAGGGGCCTAAAGTGTGCCAAGAAAACATCCCCCTCACTATTACACCACCAACACCAGCACCAGCCTGCACAGTGATAACAAGGCATGATGGATCCATGTTCTCATTCTGTTTACGCCAAATTCTGACTCTACCATCTGAATGTCTCAACAGAAATCGAGACTCATCAGACCAAGCAAGATTTTTCCAGTCTTCAACTGTCCAATTGTGGTGAGCTTGTGCAAATTGTAGCCTCTTTTTCCTATTTGTAGTGGAGATGAGTGGTATCCGGTGGGGTCTTCTGCTGTTGTAGCCCATCCGCCTTAAGGTTGTGTGTGTTGTGGCTTCACAAATGCTTTGCTGCATACGTCGGTTGTAACGAGTGATTATTTCAGTCAAAGTTGCCTTTCTATCAGCTTGAATCAGTCGGCCCATTCTCCTCTGACCTCTAGCATCAACAAGGCATTTTCGCCCACAGGACTGCTGCATACTGGATGTTTTTCCCTTTTCACACCATTCTTTATAAACCCTAGAAATAGTTGTGTGTGAAAATCCCAGTAACTGAGCAGATTGTGAAATACTCAGACCGGCCCGTCTGGCACCAACAACCATGCCACGCTCAAAATTGCTTAAATCACCTTTCTTTCCCATTCTGACATTCAGTTTGGAGTTCAGGAGATTGTCTTGACCAGGACCACACCCCTAAATGCATTGAAGCAACTGCCATGTGATTGGTTGATTAGATAATTGCATTAATGAGAAACTGAACAGGTGTTCCTAATAATCCTTTAGGTAAGTATATATATATAACATTACCATTTCTATTCTGAAATAAGTGACGTTATAAAGTCTACATAAACTAACATTTTTTTTCTGTTTAACTTTTATTAGACTCCAGGTCGAAATAAAAAAAAGCGTTTTTACACTGAGCATGTTTGCTGCAGTCCAAGTCCGAGCGCGATAGTTCTCGGTTTCCCCCTCAGCAATGGTCGAGTATATATATATATATATATATATATATATATAAAATGTAGTTAAATTAAAATATATACAGAAAATATTAATTAAATCACATATTACAATATGAAAGTTCTCTGTCAAAATGTTATATTTTGTAATAGTAATTTTTTCCATAACATTTCCCACCTCCTTTTCTTCTCAAAATGCATGACTAATTATTAATTATTAATTAGTTTTTTTTTTTGTATAAATATTTAGTTGTTTTCTTAAAATGTTATTGTAGTTTTACAAGGCTAAGCAGTTCTGTTTCACATCGGAAAACAATGTGGCAGTCCAACGCAAGCAACAAAATGTTTAGTTACTATGCGGAAGCACACTTAAAGCATGCTGTATTAAAAAAATAAATAACAAAGGTGGCCTGAACTTCCTAGGGTTAAGATTAGAGATTACGGAGGAATAAAGGTTGAGAACCACTGTTCTCAACAACTGCTACCATGTTAATTCTCCAAATTAAATCATTATTGGATAAGTGCTTGGAATTAAAGAGAATATGACAAATACCAAATATATCATAACATACACCTCTCATAGCTCATTAGTCTGTAAAGCCTAAATCTTTCAAAATAACAATGATACTATATTTAAAGATAATTTTTTAATAGTTCAATGTGAATATTAGGTTAACTACATTAAAGGGGCTATATGTAAGAATTTCCATGTATTAATTACCTTTGAATAGCCAATGTGTTAATGGCTTGTAAAAAACAAAACAAAAAAACGAGACATTCCCAGACTTCCTAGGTTGACATATTTTTATGTGAAGGGCTATGAGGACGTTTTCGCCAGGAAAGCCAAAAGAATGTAACTTTTACACATACTCCCGAGAGCCTCTCTTCCGTTCTAGGACACATGGAATTCCACAAATACCGGTGTACGTTATAATCACATTAGCTTAACAGTGTAATCTTAATAACCTCATCTGTCGACATGATGCCTTTGAATTGCAGAGCTGGTCCAAACATATCTACAAGCTACGTTCAGACGCTTTCTTAACGGCTGTTTTCTCACAGCTGTCATTTTTTTGTGTGTTAATTTTGTTATTGAGAGGAAAGTGCGCATCACACATTTACATATTCATCTGAACGTCGCCCTCAGCTGCGTGGACGATGTTAAAAGTATATCACTGCAAAGGTATTTCCAAATTATTTTTACATCTAAGCAAAAAACGAAAAAGAACTTCACTGTGAGTATATCAGGTCTCTTGTAGGTTTATGTGTGCACGAGTGCATGCATGAGCAATACATTTCTGGTCACAGTACACTTATTGACCACCAGTGTCGCTAATAACAAGGGGTACTGAATTCTACATATAGCTCCTTTAAACTTGAAATAAATCTCTAGACAGGTTAAGCTCCTATTGGCTAAGATTGTTAAGTAACACCGCTAAATATTGGATCTGAGAGGCTGGTTAAAGATCCATGTTGCATTCTTGTTATAAACACACTAGAATCATGTCATCCAAGCCGCATCCTTCACCATCCCCCCAAATAAACACACACAAACACACACACACACACACACACACACACACACACACACACACACACACACACACACACAGGTCTGGGGGCAGAATCAGATTGTGGTCAGTAAGAACTGCATCCAGACCAATCCAAGCACCAGTAGAGGAGAGCCGGACAAAAGCAAGAGAGGGAGGGGCTTTAAATTCAGGTCTGAAGCAAAGCAAGGGTCAATGAAAGCAAAGCGCACTTCAGCTGTACAATACCTGACTGATCTCTGGCCCCTAAACACACAGTACATGAAAGAACAAGGTCAAATAAAGGGGTTATTTGAGGTCAAATGGTTAATGGTTGTTTCTGTATAAATATGGGTCATACTATTATGAATGTGATCAAATTAATAGTTTTATGGGAGGAAAGAAAAGCAGTTATCTCAATATGAACATACAGAGCACATAGACAATGCAAGAAATCCATAAGGCAAAACAACTAATTACTAAATTACAACAATTTAGATAATTAATATGTGAATTTAAAAAAAAAAGATAAAAACAATTTAAAATAATAATAATTAGAAGATAAGCATGTATCTTTTGTTTTCAATTTGAAAGTACTGCTATTTCCACTGATCTACGCACCCAAAAAAACGGTTGAGTGCAGGGATTCTATTTTTTTTGATTTGTTAAAATAATCTTTATTAAAATTATATATTCTTTCTTTCTAGTTCTTTCTAGATCTTACTACTGGCCTTATATGATGACCAGATTACAATGTTTGTACTTGTATCAGCGACATTTTAGCACAGAAACACACTGAAACAAAAATATATTAAAAATAATAAAACCATACTTGTCCATTTTTTCGCTGGTCTGACGCCAGTGGGTCATGTCTTTTCTCCAACGCAAGTTCTCCTGGCTGCCAAAAGCACTGCCTGATGGACTTCTCTCTGTGGAGGACAGGATAAAGAAATGGCAACATACATCAAATTGGGTATGTGTCAATTGCCTTCATTTAGCTTTTGAATCTTCTTTCCAATCGAATTTTTTTATTTTATTTAAACTAACCAAGCTGCCCCCTGCTCCTCCGAACCATCTCCTGTCTGGCTCCAATACTGCCAAGGATGGCCTCCTCCAACTTGGCCTTCATGTCTTTAGATTTCTTAAATGTTAGACTGTTCATACGTTCAAATGCCTTCTTGCCCTGCATGAACAAACAATGGCCCTTTTTGTATGAGATGGATGGATAGAAACACACAAACACTAATTAATTTCACTCAGCAGGTGTGGGGATATAGAGGAGCAGATTGTGTGTATTTATTTAGAGATGAATGGAAAAGTAAACAGACATAGTTGCAATACATCTGTTGTCTCGTCAAAGAGACTCAAAAGTGCTGTGGAGCTTCTGATTAATACATATGGTTAAAACTAACTCAAATATGAAGTTTATTCAAACCTTGTATTCAAAGCAGGAGACACAGAGGTAGAGCAGGTCCAACAGACGGTTAAGCTGGGAGACAGACAGGTCAGTGAACCACTTCTGAAGTACCATCTCATCTGCATTCTTAAGCACCCACAGCAGACAGATGAGCAGACTTCGACTGGACTCAGCCGAGAACGAGCCATGCTGACGGGTGGCCTGGAGAACAAGGTGTTTAGATTTTAGTAAAGGACTGATATTCAGCTTGCGTGATGCATCTTTCATGTTGTATAATTTTGCTAATTGTCTAATTGTCTGTAGCACTAAGTAATCTTTTCTTTTCATTCAAAATAATAATTATAAAAGAAGTTATGGCTCTCTACTACACAGATTTCTAATTTTTTTTTTTTGTCAGCTAAAATCTATTTAAAGAGATTTTAATGTTCATATTTATATATTTTCACATTTTTAGCTTTTTGATCAAATATAAAATATTTTAGGTTTTATTTAGATTTGTATTATTACTTTTTCAGGAATGTTATTTTTATAATCCGATTCATTATTAGCTGTTCCATCAACTCACAAACACCCAGGGGTTCGCAAAATCCTGTTTGGCAAATGGAACTGCATAAATGGCTGTTTTCAAACAGGTTTCCTACCTAAACAATCTCTCCATGTAACACTGGTTGAACAGTCAGAAAACCCAAACTTGTGTAATTGGTCACACCAACGTTTTGATTACACCACTTTACACTTTATATTTTATATAATATATTATATGCAATGTAATATAAAAATGTGAGGTCACAATACCTGTGGATTGAGCAGAAAACTACTAGGCCGTGATATTTGTGGCACAGATGTTCCTGCGATTGCCATGGCAACAGTTTGGCTGATCATACTGTTACCCTCAGCTTCCTGATCCTCGGTACCTGGACCACCAGGACGCCCCCACTGATTATGGGATTCTGTGACGTAAAAGAAAGGTTAAAATCAAAACTAAAAAACAACAACAACATGGGTGAATATATATATATATATATATAAATATATACACATACCAGTGAAATCATGGAGCTGAGGAAGGGTTTCCATGACAATGCCTATGAGTGGTAGGTAGAGCAGGGCGACTCTGGCTTTGACCTCAGGGTCAGCATAACGTGGGTCTGAGTCATGACTGGACAGCAGATTATGAACCACGCTGATGACCTTCTTATGGAGACCAAACATCCTACAGCATCAGCAGAAAGTGTAAAATTACACATTTAAAATCCAATATTTTAATATATATTAAAATGACAAAAGTCATAAAAGAACGAAAATAGGGCACATACCATGGTAGTGACCCGTCAGATTCAGGGTCCAGAATCACAGCCAGCTCTGTTAGAACAAGACCAGCGAGGTAATGCTGCTCTCTGAAGGGCACAGACAGCTCAAACATGTTGGCTATCTTTTGGTCCTGCACATGGGTAGAGAAACCAGAACTCTGGTGGGAGACAATGAGAAAGAAAAACAAAAACTCATAAGGAATAAAGTCCTCATGATCCAATTTTGGTGTAATTTACAGTTTATCACAGTTAACTTTTCTCAGTTTGTGTTTATACCTGAGATGTGGCAGAGGAGACTGAAGGAGAGGGGGAGGCTGGGGGTGTAAGTAGACTGAATGGAAGGTTTAGAGTGACGTAGTGTTCATGGCTACAGACTATCCTCAGGAAATCTAGTCTCAGAGACTCTAGAGTGGGGTTCTGTAGTGCATAGAGCTTGGTGGACACCTGGGAATAGGAGGAAAAGAAGAAAATCAGAAAAGACAAGGTGTACGAAGCATAGCATTTTGTTAGGAGCTGAATTTTAAGGTACCTGTTTCCAGTAAGTTTTGACGAGAGAGAAGACAAAGCCTCTATCCATGACTGACAAGAGGTCATTGAGGAAGAACGCCAAGCTGGTGTTAAGCCTTTCCACCAACTCAAGATCCTGAAAAGACAGTAAAGACAAACATGAAACAAAAATCCTTAAAATGGACACTAAGCCATTTGAGTACCGATACCTGTTTTCATTGCATTTTTATTTTTTTAAAATATATATTGGGCAGAGAAACCAAAATAATATAAAATCAAATTAGTTGGCTAAGCAAATATATATTTCCTTCAGTTATTGTCACGCCAAATTATGCCTGTCAAAATGTATTGTAGGAGATACTTTTACTGTTCATATTATTGCTCTATCATATTTTACCTTTAATTTAATAGCACAGTGAATATTTAGAGCTGCTCCAGCAGGGCTCAATGATAAGGATTTTTTATACTGGCCTAGTGGTTCAAATTTTTAGATACCATTGAAACATCACAAATTTCAGGTACAGAAATTGAATAAAGTAATCAAATGTAAAATAATACTGTATAGTCTTCACTGTATAAAAAACAAGTATAGATTAATCGTTACAAAATATATTCAGGTCAAGAGCAGTGAGTGATTTTCTCTTTGTCTTTTGTTGTTAGATTAACATAGAGGACAAAAACAGCAATAGATGTATTTGTTTGCTGTTACTTTAAGAGCTGCACACATCCATTCTACTGTTACAAACGGATTTTCTTTCTCAACTGTTTATGTTCACATTCAATTCATTCATTCATTGTGCAGTTGAAATTCTCACCTTCTGGAAACGTGAGACAATGTCACCTGCGATGGTGCTAACCAGAGCAGTGATGTCATCCATGAAGCGCTCAGGAAAGCGGTTCTTCCTGGGGGACTCCAGTCGGTCAGTAAAGTATAAGTGGTGTATGATGCTCTTGACCTAAAACGAGAAAGGATCAAGAAAACACTGTTCTTCTCACAATCTCAACACCTGCAAAAATGCTACACTTCTGATCGTAGAGGAGGAAGCATGGATACTTGGGTGTGGTAGATCTTACCATGAGCTCAAAGAAGAACCAGGCCTGTTGCAGGGCTCCCTCCCTCACGCTGCCACTGCTTACCACCCACTGCAGGGCAAGCTCCTCATGAAAGAGCTGAGAATGGGAAGGAACCATCAGAGAACCCTTCACCATCAAATACACTGCATAAAGGTCACTAAGTCTTAGTTCTAGTGTGGAATATGAAACGGTCCTTTGACATAATATCCATTGTGATGCTGCAAGAGTGGGGAGGATTCATTATTCTACGGATCAAACATTGAACACAAATAAACAGTCCAATCAAACACAGTACCCGTTACTGGGGCAAGACCAACAGGGTGCTTCATACCACAACTGACACATCATTCCCTCTTCATACAGTCTTCAGGTGGCATTCATAGTAAAAAGAAGATCTTGTACCCAGCATCCACAAGAGCATGACAACCACAGCAACAAAACAACAACAACAACATCCAGTCATTCCAAGACAGACAGGCGCAAGTGAGGAGAGGGTCGGATCCTGCTCTCCAGGAACTGGGTCTCTACCTTTTTGGTCGGCAAGCGTCCTGTTAATGTTTGCAAGAAACTGGTGCTCTCAGTGTGCGATGACATGCGATTGCCACTGCGCTCCATGGCCTACGGGTGGGGATGAATGGAAGGGTGACAATAGATTAGTGTGGAGGAAAGGAGTATGTGGTGCCATTCACTAAATCACCACACACACACACACACACACACACACACACACACACACACACACACACACACAACACACACACAACACACACACACACAAAATATAGAACAAGACTGCAAAATATAGAACAAGACTGCAAAAACTGTAATATCACAAAGGATAAAAAAAATACAATTACTTTACTTTAAATTGAACAATTATAGTTTCAATCAGACAAATAGCCATTATGAGGGGCATGGTGACTTTATAAAGTCTACTCAATAAGGAGACTGAAGAGATTTATAAAAAAATTAAAAAAGTGTTTTAGTGTGATAAATAAATAAAATATGTATGTATGCATGTATATATTTATTAATGTATGTATGGATGTATGTATGTACAGGTCCTTCTAAAAAAAATTGCATATTGTGATAAAAGTTCATTATTTTCCATGATGCAATGATACAAATTTAAATTTCATATATTTTAGATTCATTGCACACCAACTGAAATATTTCAGGTCTTTTATTGTTTTAATACTGATGATTTTGGCAATTTTTTGAGATAGGAATTTGTGGTTTTCATGAGCTGTATGCCAAAATCATCAGTATTAAAACAATAAAAGACCTGAAATATTTCAGTTGGTGTGCAATGAATCTAAAATATATGAAAGTTAAATTTTTATCATTACATTATGGAAAATAATGAACTTTTATCACAATATGCAAATTTTTTGAGAAGGACCTTTATTTGTGTATGCATGTAAGCTTGCTTTAATGAATCAGACTGTTACAGGCACTGAGTAATGAGAAAATAAAATGATTAGCATTAACCAGGTGCTGGTTATTAAAATAATAATAATATAAATAAATAAAAACAAGACAAACAAAACATTCACACACACACACGCGCTCGCATACATGTACATGCAACATATCATGACATGCCAAGCAGAAAGTAAATGGAAATGTGATAGTTATGCCCATGCAATGCTTTTTAAAGTGAAATGGTGAATAAGAGAAATGAGGCAGCTTTGAGAATGACTGTTTTATAGGAGTGAATGGGTTAAGGAAGTTTAAAAAAAAAATGGCAGTGGCGTTATTAGATAGTGCTGTTTTAGTGCTACTGGAAAGGGCTGTGTGAAGTGGGGGATTCTGTTTTGTATTTGGCGATTGGGATAGTCAGAATGACCTGCTTAGCATCGGATGATGAGCCAGGGCTGGTCCCCCAGGGGGCGCTTTTGCACCCCATGGTATGCACCCAGGAGTTGGAGCGATCTAAGCCCTGCAAGCCAAGGGTGGCATCAAAAGGATCACAGGCAGATGCAAGCAAGCCAGGGAACAGTGAAAGGTCAAAGGTTACAGGTTAATGAAACAAGTAAGCAAGGGAGCAAGTTAGTTTACTTATTCATTACATTTGTCATTTTTGAACAGCAACAGGTTAGAATATTAAGCATCTTTAAGTGGTAACAAAATCAAAAGCTTAAGGCCCGGGTATACTTCATTTTCCGCATTCCACGTCGTGTCCGCACAGCCTTCAAAGTATACTCAAACACGGATGAGCACGATTAGGTGAATTCGACATATGCACAGTTCAACTGCTTTTCTATACTCTACAAGGCATCAGAGGGCAGCACAGGGTCATTTCCAGGGCATTCGCTTGGTAGAATAGAAAAGGAAAACTAGCAGATTCACCATTGTATAAGTGTTGTCAAAACTACGAACTACGGATTTTAAAACTGAAATTTAAAATTTGTTGATACCAGCATTTCCCTCTAGCATTTTGAACTGTTGAATGGATTCTTAAACACCTCTGATTGGCCATCGTGTTCACGCACTCAACATCTATGTCTGTAATTGGCTACAATGATCAACGCTTCAAAAACAATAGACGTCTTTTGCGCTCTTCACCGAGCACGCCGGTGTGTATCTGTGTAAGCACTCGGTGAAGAGCATCAAAGACGTCTTTTTAACCACCTTGTGGACTCTTCTGTCTCAACTTTCACCTTGGTTTGTGTGGACGGGCCCTCCTGATGACGTAAATTACACCATGCAGACAGTGTGCGGACAATCGAGCAACACGGACAGCTGAAGTATACTTTGGGCTAGCACAGAGCGCATAATTATGAAATCAGATTGATTTTATTCACACAACAGGGTAAAAAGATCAGTGGTTAGCAAAAATAAGTGAACCTCTAGTTAAAAAAAATATTCAGAAAATGTTTCATTGTGTGGTTCAAAATCCTGTCAACTACATCTTATATACTACCATTTAAAAGTTTGGCCTTGGATTTTTTTCTTAAGAAATCAACTTTTATTCATCAAAGATGCACTTCATTTATCAAAAGTGTCAGTAAAGACTTTCACATTGTTATAAAAAAAATTACATTTTGAACTCTATTGACCTCTATAATCTATTTAACTGTATCAAAAATCCTACAAACAATGTGTCCGTTTCCACAAACATTAAGCAGTAAACTTTCCAACATGTATAATGTTGAATTGAAATGTTGTTTGAGCACCAAATCAGCATTTTAGAACGATTTCTGAAGGATCATGTGACACTCAACAGTGACACTGACACAGTGGAGTAATGGCTGCTGAAAATAAAGCTTTACCATCAAAGGAATACATTTCATTTCAAAATATATTACAATTGAAAAGAGATATTTTAAATTCTAATAATATTTCACATTATTACTGTTTTATTGTTTTACACAAATTAATGCAGTCTTTGTGAGATACTTTTTTCTAAAACATTTTTAACCAACCCAAAACTTTTGACTGGTAGTGCATGTAGTAAATTCTTCTAAAGTCACCATGAGAACATTCAACAGCAAAATTTGGAGCAGTTTGAAAAGACCTACAATAATTTCAACTATTACATTCTTATTAAACATTTTTAATAAATATACTGTAAAATGTCGTCTTAAATGTAGTCTCTTGAGAAGTTGTGTTTTCAGATAAAAGTTTATTTACAGCCATATACTTAATCAAAGATTTCAGTTTATTTATGGAATAATAAATCTGTTATTAAATTTCACATTTTACCTGTTTTGCATAATTTATTCAGTAATCTGGGCACTGCAGCAATGAAGTCAGCGCATACAAATCACTGAGCTATCAGCTACACATTCAGCAAAGGCAAACTGTTGAATGGATTTTTGGCCATCGTCCTCAACTACACATTCATTGTGTTATGGTTCGTTTTAGTTTTTTTTCCTTTTGCAAGATTGTGTAACATGGGTTAAGTACATACAATGTTCCAGCTAAAGTTTGTCTTGCTGGTAAGCTATAGGTTGACTTGTAATATTGGGAAATGCTGATCAGCTAAGTCGGCATTCTAGTGCAGAAAGTCAATGACCTATAAAAACACTCATAATAATAATGAATACATTAGGTGACATTCAGCTGGAGCAATCAAAGTATATCTAAACAGCAATAATAAAATACACTTTGAAATGTATATGAGCTATTACGATGTGTCCATAATATTAATAGAAAAGTATAATAGCCAACAGAGCTGCTGAAATGTGTCTACCTACCTTGCTGCCAATGATGGAGCGTACTTCATCATCTGGGGAAGTGGGAGTGCCAGAGATGTCTGGGTTGCTGTTGCTAAGGCTACGAGAGCGGTTAAGGTTGAGGCTTGCGGGTCTAACAGCAGAACGAGCCATTGTGGCATAATGCACTGAACCACCCAATCCTCCTGGGCCTGATACACAGAACAGAATACATTAAAATAGAAACACATTGGAATGACCACTTATTGACCACCAATCTTAAACACACCAAAAAAACAGATTTAGAGACAAAATAAATCAAAAGATCAAGCTGACACCTGACCTGGAGAGGGGGAGTTGGGATCCATGTTGGGTAGGCGGAAGACATAGTGAATATATGAGGAGAGAAGGCTGTTTCGCCCATGCATGTCTTGACTAGTATCCAAGTACTTGTGTAGACGGTTCACTATAGATGCCATCACTTCAAAAGAGGCCTGACCAAGATTCACTACAGTAAAGAGAAAATAAAACACGAAGATACTTTAGAAACTGTTAGGAGACTAGTAACTATTTTATGCAGTTCTGAGATAAATTAATAAAATCTATGAATAACAAAGTTATATACGATTTAATTAGTTTTTAATAGAAAGTTGCACTTTAATTTTTAAGAGAAATAAAGCATAATTACAAAACTTGTGTTAAAAAGCCCACTAATCTTGATGATTTAATACATTTTGAGCATCTAAAAGTTCAATTTTCCTTACTATCCTCACGAGAGCTAGGTATAGTTATTCAAAAATAAAACTAAATAAGATGTTTCAGATATTTTTTTTCTAAAAACTCTTTCAAAAGAATAAAAAAAGAATAAAACGAGTTCCTCAAAGGGTATTACAGTCCAGTAATATGTTTAATGGACAGTGGATTCTGACATGTTGAACACTTTGGGGAATTTTCTCCTGACTGTAAAGATTTATGTCCGAGTCTTGAGTGTCCTTTCTGGCATTGTGTGTAAATCACTTGATCCCAGCGAATATAAAAATGGAATCCATTACCAACGACCAACTTATACGGCTTCAGATTAAACTTCTGATTTGATTCACAAACAAATCCTTCAGTCTAATATGTGAGCTGGTTGAAAATAACAGATTTAAAAGAGTGATTTGTTTTCAAATTGGAAATAGAAACAACGTTTACAGTAAATAACAACAACAATTTTTATTTGTGGCCGAACTACCGATTTCATTTTAGATAACTTACAAGGACCACACAAAAATGAAAATGGTGTCATCATTCAACCTGTATGGATTTCTTTCTTCTGTGGAATACAAAAGAAGATATTTTGAAGAACACCGATGGAGCCCAATATCTTCATGTTCCACAGAAGATAGTCATAAAGTTTTGGAACAACATGAGGGGGGAGTTTTTCTTTAAATGTTTTCTGAACTTTCTATGCGTTTTCTTAGAGTATGTAGGACAGCGAGTACCTATCTGACCGGCTATAACAGGTGGCCGCACCATCAGCAGAACCAGTTTGTCCAGCAGTAGGTGAAGGAAGCGCACCACAGGCTCCAGCTGAGAAGAATTCAAAGCTGCGATACTAGACTTCAGCTCAGCCTCCAGATTATTCTCCATAATGCGCATATCTCCTATCCTCACGGGGAACATGTGCTCATCCAGCGCGTGCACCAGAGCAAAGAACTTATCTAAATACTGGTCCTGGGGAGAGGAAAGAAACACAGAGAATGCATGTGTTGGTAGGCTTTAAATTAATCAGTATTTTGACAATTTAACTACTAATTACCTGCGTGTGGATGGAGGATGCAGCCACAACCTCTACATTAAACACCCCTCTGTGGTTATCCACCCATTTCATTCCAGGAAGGGGAACCTACACACAAATGCATAAAAGAATGTTCCAGGTTCAATTAAAAAGTGTTGCTGACTAATAAGGAAACTTTTAACACCTAATACATTAAATGAAAGATACTTTACATGACCAAACAATCTCATTAAAGAACTTCCCATCTTTATCAATGCATGTTGTATGAGAGAAACTGCCTTACATCGGGAGAGAGAACAGAGTAAGACTGAGGTGGTTTCTCCAGGGATACGGGCAGGCAGAAGTGACCTGTTCTTAAGCGTCCATTCTGCAGCATGGGAATCCACTGAGGGAGACAGAGACATAACATTTATTATAGGTGGGAACCTTCAGGCACATCATGAGTCATACTCCAGTTCCAAAATTCTCAATGCATCTCAATTGTTCACTATAAGACAAATCTATGTCATCAAAAATGAAGGTGGCTAGCTGACAAAATATTTGTAATCTGATAGATGTGTTCTCTTTTTGCATGGTACAAGTGTTATTTTTTAGCAGCAAATACTCTAGTCCTCAATAGGGAGGTTTACATGCACTAATTTACATCAATTTAATATATTTTCGTTAATTGTCAATTTGTAAATCGAATTAATACAATCTGATTTGTATATCCAATAATGAAACAGCTAAAGTGAGTATAATTGTGGTTGTTTGTTACATTGAGGACATATTTATAAAGAAAGCTGACATTTATGTCAGAAGAGGGTTTTTTTTCCAAATATTTAGACTCATCCACTGACCAGTTCGTAAAACATGACACACAGAACGTATGTAAATCTACGCATCATAGCACTGCACACTTGCGCAATATTTTTTAATCTGATTGAGAAAATAGTAGGATTTAAGTGTTTACATGCTTAATTTTTCTGAATTAAATCAGAATTTCATTCAGACTGAGCTCAATCGGATCGATTGAGGTGTTTACATCATTTACTAAACAGGGCAAATTAGCGAAAGAGCACAATGCCAAAAAAACGGTGAGGAGTAGAAAGTGTGTGATCTACTGACAACGTGCAAATGAATGAACACAGAAGCAGCCGGATAATTTGCAGAATGACGCAATCTACCAAGAGCAGTGCATATTAGCGTTTGGTTAAAGACGTTTTTTTTTTTTCGGGGGCAGTAAATAATGGGGCAAATATCAGTAAATTGACAAATGCAAACCTTAGTAAATCACCTTCCAAGATTTATTTAAATACTCTCCTCCCATAAATTTTGCATCTGAAAGGGAAACTCCTACAAATACATATGCAATAAGGTCAGCCGCAAACATAACTGTGGCCACGCCTTTTCAGCGCTAATTTATCACTGCATGTCTTTAGTAAATCCTGACAGTAGTTTTTTTTTTTTATGACAAAAGAGGGATTGCACTGGCGCAAGATGTTAGTAAATCTGGTCCCAAGTCTTTTCAGTTTGACCGAGTCATCAGTACGATTACTACTAATAGATTTTTTGAGTGCCTGTAAATGTAGCTAGTGTCATGATCCCTCAGAAATCTTGAAGAATTATGAAAATGAGTGTGTTGCTTGATATTTCTGTGAAAACCATTATACTTTAAAAAAAAAAATTAATTAAAAAGTGTGCTGTCACTTCTTGATCAATTTAATTAATATTTGCTGAATAAAATTATTAATTTCTTTAAAAAAATGTAATCTTACTTATCCTAAATGCTTTAATAATAGTGTGTGCGTGGAGCACGGTATGTACCGTGTATCCAACAGGCGTCTCCAGTGGAGTGTTCTGTTTCTGTTGACAGCTGACGTGGTAGAAAGTGAAGAGGATGTGATGATGGTCGGTCAGCGAGGCTGGTAGCTTGATTTTAACTTCATCATGGAAATCAGGTGATCTGAGGAAAGAACATTTGAGAAACGAGAAAAAAATATATATATATATATATTTCTTATGCAAATAAGACCAACTTGACCAACTGTTGTTCCAAAATCACTTACAACTCATGTTGAAGACTTCCGCATGATGTCATGTAAATGAGTTTTTATAAATGCTGCAGCCATGAACTTACCGATTATGATAGACTACAGAAGTGTAAGCATCCTTTGAATACTCTGCACAGCTGGATTTCCCGTAGATTACCTAAGAGACCATGGAAGAAACAACTGTAAACTACATGATTCCATATCATCAAATCAAGAGAGTTCTTCTGCATGACATGTATGGCAATATGAGAGTTTGTAAATCAATCTGTCAAAACTTACAGGCATAGCATTGCTAGGATCTTCCCCATTCATAAACTGTACTTTCACTGTAATGTTACGGGCAGAGCCTTGACGATTAGCGAAGTTCAGGCTCTGTGGGTTCACATACAGGAGGTTCCTACAAATACAGGTAGACAGAGCAAGGGAAGTTGTTCATCAAATGTTTAATCCTTATGGCTCCCATTCAATCAAATAGACATTTGAATCTAAATTGTATTGAGAAGTTGTTCAAGCAGGCTTTGTAAAGTTTCTTTTCAATTTTTTTTGTGTAAATAATTCTGGAAACATTCTTCTGGTTTCTCAACTGATTCCTTAACTTAAATTAAAATAAAAAAGAAAAGTATCCATGAAATAAAAAACAATGATGATAACGAAATCAACAACACATTCTTAAAACTAATTTAAATATTAAAATAGTAATAAAAATATTACACTACAATTTAATTACATTAAGTACACAAGTTGCACTAAAAATAACAAAAACAGTTTCTGTTCACATGTGAAAATATGTCTTAAAGCAAAAAGCCCAGGACAAAATTTGAGACATTAACATTAATCCCCACTAATCTTTTCATTGCAAAGATTTTTGTTGCACAGCCGTTTCCGTTCTGTGGTTACAGTAGCTGCAGGAACAGACAGAAATACTGCAGTGACGTGGAAAATATTCTCCTGGGAGACCGCACAGTCCGCAAAGGTCACAGACTTTCCAAGGAGCACAGAAATCTCATGCACTCTCAGTATTACCTCCTCTCTAATGTGGTGCGTATATCATTTCAAACCATGATCTTTTGTTCGAATTCAAAAGGAGAAAATGAGCAAGGGAGAAGTGAATAAGTGCTTTTACATTGTGCACGCAATCATTAAGAGTTTGCTATTCCATTAAGGTGTTCAATATGTTTCCATTTAAATTGCATTCAAATGCAAAAAAAACAAAAAATAAAAATAAAATAAAAACACAAATTTGGAGCAACTCCAGCAAAAAATGTTAATCAGTTCAGATCTAACTCATCAAATAATAATAAGTTAATTTTTTTTTTTTGATTTGGCACAAAGAAGAGACATTGAAAAGGATATTTCTATTCACCTCAACCTCCCAACCACTGACATACAAGCTCCTACACCCTGAATGGCCTCTGGGTACACAATGGGAGTCAGGTCGTGTTTGCTGTGTCCACAAATATGGATTGAGGACAAACTTTCCGCACATGTCTGAACAGAACCAGTTAGTATGTACTTGCAGCAGGACAACGAAACATAAAACAAGTTAGCTGGCAGGCAAATAAAAATGCAATCCCGTTTTTCAGCCTAATATTTACTGACCAGCATCCATAAATAGTTTCAAACAACCATATATAGTGATATATAGGTTATTTAAACTACACCAAAAATACCTGACACGGTTTTCAGACAATTACCATAAAAAGTCAAGAACTCAATAATATATTCATTATCTTGTATGCAGCAATATTCAAATAGTTTTTTTTCAACATACACTATTCAACTAGAATGTTTAGCTGAAATATGAACTTTAACGAAAACATTAGTAAAATCGTATTAAACTGCATTATTTATTCAAGAATGGACTATAAACGAATATCAATGTCCTGAAAATGCTTCAGTACACTCCTAAATTTGACTGAATGTTGTCTGTCTCTATTAAAAAACACCATCTGTCTGCAAAAGTGTGGAATAGTGGAGATTATTCCAAAAACATAGTAGATATAAAAATAGTATCAAAAATAGTAATAGGTTCAATAGTTTATCAATGCTGCCTCACCCTTATTACAAGCTGCTACATTTAAATATTTAAAAACAGCACATGTAAACCAAGGCTAAACATCTTTACTAAACATTGTTGTTAAATTCTTAAAAATTCCTTATGGCATTTAATGGTATCGAAATGGTTGACATGAGGCGTGTATGTATGTGTGTGTGTGTGTGGTAAAGGTTTTTAAAACATTGTAGATGGTACATATACAAAAAAAAAACTACCGGCCTGACCAGGCCAACAGAAAAAAAAGCCCTGCTTAACCCTGAAGAGAGATTAATTCAAAGCAGCAGTAAATAAAAAGCCTGTACATATTAGAGCAAACGGCACAAACTCCCTCAACTTCAGTCATCACTCATTTCTATTACCGCCTGAGCCGAAGCGTCCTGAGATCCAGTGACGATCCTGCTTGTACATGCAGACCCTTCTCAGTGGCACCTGAGAGTGATGCTCCGCTGATTCAGGAGACCATTAAATCAAAGCCAGAACCATAAATCGCATACTTTTATTATTAATTCCCATCTAGCGGTGCATGCACAGAGCACCAAGTGGCCATGGTTATGATGTGATCGATCGGCAGGATGATTCATCAGCATCGTTCATCTTTGCTTATCAGATGCAACCAGGGACCAGGTTATGGATGTATGGTGAGTGGGGACAGTGTGTGTGTGTGTGTGTGTGTGTGTGTGTGTGTGTGTGTGTGTGTGTGTGTGTGTGTGTGTGTGTGTGTGTGTGTGTGTGTGTGTGTTACTGTAAATTGTCTGCACCGAGCAAACTTTCCACAGATTGGGAGGAGGACGCTCAAGCAAAGCAAGCTTAATAATTACCAAATGCTCCCTCCCCTTTCAGTGTAGCCGTATATATTTGAGGAATCTCTGCTGTTTTTGTTCTCAGAGTAGGAGATGAGAAGAGTAGCAAGAAAGGGAGGTTAAAAGAGACTAGCGCACAGACAGGCATTGGGAACGGACTGACGCAGTGAACAAAATGCCTAAAATGATGTTGATTTTCCTGCTTTTTTGGCTAAGCTTGTCCACAACAAGCGCAGCTTCTAACCAGAGAAAAGCACCCACGGAGGCGCCTATTCTTATCACCGTGCCACCAACTGAGGCTAGATCTCGCTTTGCCATGTTAGATGACGTACGACTCCTGGCTAATGGTTTGCTCCAGCTCGGCCAGAGTCTCCGAGAGTTTGTGCACAAGACCAAGTCTCAGATCAACGACATCTTCCAGAAGCTCAACATCTTTGATCGCTCCTTCTACCAGCTCTCAGTGGTCACCAGTGAGATCAAAGAGGAAGAAGAGAAGTTAAAGGAGACGACTATATTTTTGAAGGCCAATAATGAGGAGATCAGAAACTTGTCACTGGAGATCAACTCCAAAATAAACAACATTCTCCAAGAGCGAAGCCAGTTGCATAGCAAGGTTGGTGGGCTGGAGGAGAAGCTGAAGGGTTTGTCTCAGAGCATGATGCCTCTAGAGCAAATTCAAGAGATCACTGCTTTGAAGGTGAGTCTAGCCAAATTAATTCAGAATTTTAAATGATAAAGGTTCAAATTTGCATTATAACTATAGGGCTTCGCATATAACAATTTTTAAAAATAAATGTCACAAAATGCATGTGAATCAAACTTGATGGCAAGAGCAAAACAAAATGTTGATCACCAAAAAAAGATTAAGATAAAATATACTGATCATATAGCTGTACAGGCATCTGTTCCAGCAGAATCCAGTTATGCATTTACTCCATTAACAACTTTTATCTGTTGCAGGATGTGATTGAAACACAAGAAAGGACCATTACAGACCTGCTTAAATCTGTTAAAGAGCAACACGAACAGCTAAATTACCAGAAGACAAAAATTAAGAGTCTTGAGGATAAGGTATCCATCCATTTCATCATTCAAATTATATAATTTACTGAATTTAAAATTATCATCACTGTAACTCTCCTGGCTTTATATGTATTTACTGAGAATAAATATTTCTTTATTTCAGGTGAACTATGATGCTTTTCAAGACACAGCTGAAAAACCTTTGTATTTAAACCCAGAAACGCCTGACCCTTTTCGGTACCTAACAATCAACTCCACCAACGGAACTACAGAAATAAATGGTAAGAACAGCATGAAATCAATTAGCAATTTAAACTGCTGCTTGCTTTAATAAAACCAAAACCATCAACTGTGTGTTTTGTTGCACAGACTTTCCAATAGACTGCAGTGATGTGTTCAAAAGAGGCCAGAAAACCAGTGGAATTTACCCCATCAAACCCAATCAATCTGAACCTTTCTATGTTTACTGCGAGATAAGTTCTGGTAAGAGACCAATAACGCACAACTAATCAGACTTCCTACTGATATCAGTTACAAAAACTGTGACAGGTACATCACAAAGGGCACAAGAAACTTTACCTAGGTCGTTTCTTTCTTAACTTAGAAGGTTGTGCGTTTATCACCACTTATCAAACTAGAATTCTCTTTTTACAGTTTACTTTTTCTCTTTATTTTAAGATGGAGCAGCAACAGTCATTCAGAGGAGGGAGGATGGTTCTGTTGATTTTGACCAATCATGGGAAAAATATGAACATGGATTTGGCCAATTGGAAAGTAAGTATGCCCTTTTGTCATGTCACGCTTCCTTTTCTATTACTCCTACTGTAGATTTTAGATAATATATGAACAGCTTAAGCATCTGTAGAATTATGCATCTTTAGCTGAAGACGATAGCAAAAAGCAAATGATGCTATACAACTGAAACAGTGCCAGCAGAGGCAACAAATGATTCAGACTAATTCAAAGTGATTCTAATCATAGGTCTCATCCTGGCATGATCACTATAAATTCTTCGAGGCATGACCACTAGAAAGGGAAACTTTAGCTTTCAACTAAGCAGAAATGTCTTTGTGTTACAGAAGAGTTTTGGCTGGGCTTGGAGAAGATCCATTCCATTGCTCAACAAGGAGAATATATTTTACACATTGAACTGGAAGACTGGAAGGAGGAAAAGAGATTCATAGAGTACACGTTCACCCTGGAAGGCCCTGCATCTGATTACGCCCTTCACGTGGCACCTTTGTCCGGAGATCTGCCCGATGCCATGAGCAACCACACGGGCATGAAGTTCTCAACCAAAGACAGAGACAACGATAATCATGACGAGTCCAACTGTGCCCGCAACTACACAGGTAGCAAACGGTCAAATTAAATATTTTATATCATATCATACATAATTGAATATCCCTTGAATAATAATGCTTTGCTGGTTTCAGGTGGATGGTGGTTTGATGCATGTGGGGACACCAACTTAAATGGGAGATACACCTGGGTAAGATTGAGGACTCGCCACCAGCGCAGGAAAGGAATCTACTGGAGGCCAGCCAAAGGAAGCTCCTACACTCTCAAATCCACAAAGATCACCATCAGACCATCAACCCAGTTTCAATAATCCCTGACCCTATACTCTCTATTGGGTAATTCAGAGTTAGTTAGAGGGGTCACACTGGCAGTAGACACCGGCAAACAAAGCTTTTCCCTTTCTCTACAGACAGCCGAAACTGAATGATGCAACTGCAACAGGTCATTGACTCTGGTAGAGGGTAAAAACCAAATCAAAGGGATATTGCGACATGTTAGTTCATAGGTTCATTAATCTTCATAGGTCATCAGATAACAAACTTGTAGCTTGCTGACCAAGAAGAAGAAGAAAAACTATAGAGGTTCAAATGGCAAGATCATACCTCTGAAATATGATATGGTGCATGTTATTAAGAGTCAACAGGTATCAACAATACATTTGCAGACTATATGGATAATATTATAGAACTGCACTGCAATCAACTATAGAACTTCTCAACATCTTTTCAAATGTATGTTTACTTAAAGAATGTATTTAAGCAATTTACACAAAAATGCAACAGTAGAAAAGCAATGGGTAACACTTTATAATAACTTTCATTAAATCGTAACCATAAAGCTTGAGAACACATTTATATTATATTACATACAAAAGAAAAATGCAATATATATGTTCTTGTACTTTTGATGTTGAAAATTATTACAAAGTGTTACCAAGAAATGTATCGTTATGGTCTGCATGTCTCTTTCAGTTACTGAGTCATATTGACTCATGGTTATGCTTTGTACATACTCAGCTGTTTTGTGTATAGTTTACAGAATGTTTCTCAGTGATGGTTGAGTACATCATATTTATAGCAACACATTTAGACAATAAGCTAAAAGAAATAAAAATCAATCTTTCTTTAAATCAGCCACTTACAGCACTTGGGTGTGACTATAGTTCAAATTATACTTGGACTCATATGGCATGCTTTTTTTTTACTAGAAATAACCATAACCCACTGCATAATGAAAACTAATTTCAGCAATATCTTCTCAACAGAGAATATGAAAAACTTCACTGGGGACTCACATAACTGAAATAAAACAGACAGTTTAACGCTACTGTTAGTTCATGTGGGAGGAAAACAATTATTTTACTGATAATAAATAATCCAGCAGGAGGATCAAGTCAATCTATGTGGGAAAAAACCTTTCATAGTTAACATGTTATAAGACCAGCATTTTACGACATACGTGACAAGTGTGATAAATCTAGAGAATTAAATTTGTCAGTAAACTCTTGTCCCAATCTGCCTATTCAGCACTACCCAAATCAAGGCTGACTACGGAGCTTCCAGAGGAAGATTACAAAGTTGGCACAGGCTGAGAGTGGACAAACATGTCCTCTGAATGACAGGTTATGTCAACATATGCAGAAGATAAGCATCTTTGTCTGACCAACCTTGACTAAATTAGTACGCTTAAATAGCGGGGTTAGAGCATACAGTGAGGCCAACTGCATGCACAGAGACAATGCTAAAAGTGAGAAATTCTAAATTTAATCTATACCAGTGGTTATCATCTAGGGGGCAGGGCCTACTTAGAAGGGCTCAGCAAACATCCAAGGGGACCTCAAGACAACAAAGTGTTTAAAATAAGCTAAAACAACTAAAAACAAGACATTTCCTGTTTGAAAAAACAGGATTCCCACAGTCTTGGAAAACCTGGATATATGAGGCAACCTAATTTAAAAATGGGTAATTCTAGACCTAGAAAATTGTAAATTCATTAGTTTATAAAAGTGTACAAATCCTGAAGAATATTCAGTTCCTGAAAATTCTGGAATCCTTAAATGTCATTATTTTCTTTTTAATTATTAAAAAAAAAACTAGGAGTTCCCATAGATTAAAAACAAAACTAGGGCTATAGATGGCCTTTGAATATTATTGTGGAGTCAAAAATGTTGATCTAGACATTATAAAAGCTGGTAATACCTGTAAGTGGTGTTGGGCACATAAACATCCCTGGCAGGGAACTCCAGGATCTCTTTTGTTGGTCGCACTCGACTGTCTGGGTAAGGCTTCACTTGGAGCAGCTCAGGTGTCAGGCAATAGTGAGGGTTATCAGGGGCTGGAGAGATGTCGATCTTTAGCTGGGCTAAGGGCATAAAGTAAATTAGTTACATAAATCATAAATAAGGCCAAAATCTGTTCCATAAACATGCCAAGAGAGCTCTACCTGTGATGGGCCTCAGTCTACGCAGCACAGAGGATGGACGCCGCATGTCGGCTAGGAACTTGTAGAGATCTTCATCGCTTAGTCTATCTCCTTCCTGATATGATATATAATATAAATAATGTATAAAATATGAAAAGCTTTCATTCATTAGCTTTAGCAATCCGATCTATGCAATGACCGGTAACTGAACAGTCAAACTTCCTATGAATGAGATCAATACTAGTATTTGGTTTTTTTAGAATAACAGCGTGACCTGTTTGAAGAAGTTGGTGACCGTCAGGGTGGCAGGCCTGAAGCTAGTCAGACTGCATGAGTCATCTCCGCTGGTGGTTCTCTCCAACGAACGACGCCCCACAATACTAGAGTTCCTCCGTTCAGACCACGAGCCTTTCCTCTCTGTGTGATGGTGAGTCAACAGTCAGAAAGAAATCCAATAAAGAGCAAAAATGAGACGCAACAAATTCCAAAACACTAACCTCAAACTGTGCAAGTCCAAGCAGAGGATTAATAATATGCACAACCGTCAGTGTCATTTGTAGTCTCACCTGAAAGCCCCATCTCCAGCTCTGTGTCTCTCTCCAGACTGCCTGCACTGTTCACTATATTCATGAGGTGTATGGCCGTCCAAGCAAAGGGCATCCGATAACGCCCTAGTCGCTGACAGAACTGTTCGGACTGACTGCGCAACTTCTCAAGCTTTTCCTTGTTCTGTGGTACCCGGGACAAGAAAATAAATACCAATCACTATGTTGAACTGATCTCTATCAGGAGTTGGTGTATAATGTACAAACTATAATAAATGGCTTACTTTGGCAGCATCGGACTCTTTAAAGACCATGTAAGGCTCTGCACACTCTCCAATGTCTCCCTGCTGTAGCACCTTCTCAAGCTGAAAGCAAACAGTGCAGATGAGCATTGATAACACACAGCTTTCAGTGAACACTTCTCAAAATACAAATTAAGTAATAAGTAAACATTAATGCAACATTAAAATCAATGGACTAATCATCAAACATGCAAATGCATTTCGACAAACTATACATTTCTTAAATCCATTCATACTTAAAGGGATAGTTCACCCAAAAATTTAAATTGTCTCATCATTTACTCACCCTCAAGCCATCCTAGGTGGGTGTATATGATATTCTTCTTTCAGATGAATACATTCTGAGTTATTTAAAAAAATGTCTTGGCTAGTACAAGCATTATAATAACAGTGAATGGCAGTCCAAAACATCCATTATAAAAGTAACCCACATGGCTCCGGGGGATAATAAAGGCCTTCTGAAGCGAATCGATGTGTGGATGTAAATTTAAAACTTTTTCGGGCTTCAAATTTTGGGCTGCCATTATAATGCTTGGACTAGCCAGAACATTTTTTTAATATAACTCAGATTTATGTATTTGTCTGAAAGAAGAATGTCATATACACCTAAGATGGTTTGAGGGTGAGTAAATCATGGGCTTATTTTCATCTTTGGGTGAACTATCCCTTTAATCTGTCCTATTGGCTTGAAAACATCCATTTATGCAAAAATGTTAAATTGTACATAAATAAATTATATTATTACATTACTCCAGCATTCATTGTCACATCAGATCCTTCAGAAATCATTCTAATATGATGATTTGATACAGTATATATTTATGCAACCAACCTTGATAACAAGGAAGACATCTTGGGAAGGGTAAGTGATTGAAAAGACAGCAGAGCGGGCTAGGGTGGAGATAGCAGCAGATGGGATGTGCGGTCGAAGCATGGCCTTCGTTTGCTCAGAGTTCAAATCAAAGTAAAAGTTCTCTGATATCTGAGGATTAAGACAGGAAGATGAAGGGATACATTAATGTCTGTGGGAGTGTCAAGGAACTGCAATTTTTGAACAGGTGACTACTACCCTCTAGTGTTGAAATCAGTTAGCAATGTCATGTGACATTTCCTCTACAAACAAATGCAACTTATATTTTATTTAACAGTAAATTACTTAATGTTCATTACTTTACGCTTAAGATTTTCACACAACTTTTAACTCATTACACACATAACAGCTCACCTTTTTCTTTTCTTTGATATCATATAAGGCCAAACTTGCAAATATTGGCTCAATTTCTATCTCAAACCTTAAAAGTGAGAAGAGAAGCGTATCAGCAAAACCGTAGTCATTAATGTTACATTTGAGTCTGCAAAGGCTGTTCCCCACTTACTTCAAGGACAAGCACTTGACAAGAAGCCTTTGACCAAAATGTTCTTTGGGAACATCAGGCACACAGTGGCGCTCGATGGGTTCTTCCTACATGAAGGGGGTGGGAGTGGGGGGGAATGCATTACATTACATTTACATTTACATTTAGTCATTTAGCAGACGCTTTTATCCAAAGCGACTTACAAATGAGAGTAATAGAAGCAACCAACACCAGTCAAGGGCAACAATATGCAAGCGCTGTAACAAGTCTCACGAAACACAAAAACAGGACAGTTTTTTTTTTTTTGCAACACACTGCAAGACACTTTAGTAATCCTTAAGACTTGTGAGAGTTAATAAAACAAAATGTCATACTCTACCTCATCCAAAGCAGGATGGAGTGCAAAGAGCTCTCGATGGCGGTTTGACTTGCGCTGATCCTCATTGTGGCGGTCGATCTCCTCGTTGGGTACTCGATCCAGAAGGTGAGGCAGCAGAGCATCAGGCTGAGAGTTCTTCAGATCAAAAATACTGCAAGCCCAGCTGCCCCGTGGAGTGTCATCAATTGACATGGACCTTCGCTTCAGATCATCCTGTAACATGCAAAATCAGTGATTATATTTAGAGAATTTAGAGAGAAACTCTCAGCAGAGGGACACAGTAGTATTGTGCAGGGGTATTATTCTATTGGGCTTTGCAAAACAAAATCATTACATAACACGCAACAGTAGACAAGACAGGTTTACCTGATCATCCTGATAGCTGCTGTGATCTGGCAACTCATCAGACTCAAAAACCTGCTTGGGTAAACCTCTCTGCCTCTCCTTTTGCTTATCCAGAGTGTTCGGGTTAAACGCAGTGCCCAACTTGTGATACCTGTGCATCCAAAATACATTGACTATTACCTGTATGCTAATCAGTATGCAAAATGAGACCCAATAAATAAATTGTTCAATCCAAATTTTCCCTTTTTAAATATATAATTGTGTGTGTGTGTGTGTGTGTGTGTGTGTGTGTGTGTGTGTGTAGCATTTTTATGACATAAATTAGGCATTTAAAAAATAAAATATAATAATTATAGTTATTACTACTTTATTTTAGGAATAAAGAGATTTGGCTGTTTATTTAACAACATAAAATGTGAATATATATCTAATTACTCAATTGAAATGAATCACTGCTCAAATTTTAATGAACAAGAAAACAAGATGTACACATTTTTAAGTTTATATTTTGTTAGTAAAGCATGAGTAGTTTTCATAGTAATAGTACAGTTGTAGTAGTAAGTTAAAATTCATTTCAGTGGTCCTTTGTTAATATGACAGATATTCAGTTCATATAATTATGTGAAACTTAGTAGGCTCAAGCTAAAATTCCAACCATCTTAATGACAGTGATTACTTATAATTATATATATTATAATGAGGTACTTATATAGTGTTTTACTGTACTACAATCATATCAGGGGATCTCCCTTCAACCACCACCAGTGTGCAGCATCCACTTGGATGATGCGACAGCAGCCACAGTACAATGGTGCCAGTGCACTCACCATACACCAGCTATAGGTGGAGAGGAGAGCGAGAGATAGAGCCAATTGAAAGCATGGGATTTTTTTAATAAGAGGCCAATGAAGGGAATTTGGACAGGATTGGTATTCCCTTCTGCCTTTCAAAAACATAAGGCTGTTTTCTCTGGCACAATACTGGGTGGATAATGTGCAAAATTGTCCTAAAATCTCTAATGCCTGGTTTTACATACAGGGCTTAGATTAAGCCAGGATTTAGGCTTTAGTTAAATTAGGACAATTAAGTATCTTTTATAAACGTGCCATTTGTCTTGAGACAAAACAATGGCACTGAGATGGTTTAAGACATGTCAGTGCAAGTTCGGTTAAAACAGCTCAAACATGCATTTTAGTCTGGGACTAGGCTTAAGCCTTGTCTGTGAAACCAGGCATAAGTCTGGCTCACTAACCCTGGTTAACTATAAGGACATTATATGATTGCAGTCAGGATAAGAGTTTGGGCTTATCAATTAGAATCACCAAGGTAACTGATTCATAGTAACTTGTGAAGGCCCTAAAATTATCCGAGAAACTGCTTAGCTTTGTCTCAGGGGTAGAGCTAAAAGCCCTAGAGAAAAGTATCATAAAAGCATGTTGGAAATATACTGCTGGCAAAATACACTTGAATTCCTTTTTGTCAGTTATGAACAGGCCCACACAAAAATTATGCCTGCAGAAATGCACAGACAGTGTTGCAGATACTTCCCGATTAGAACATCCATTAATCACAACAAGGTACCAAGAACGTTACACTCTCAGCTCCAACACATTTTCCATATTTAAATCTATGTAGCAGAATTCTTCAGATTGTCCTCCAAAAAAATCAATGTGAAAAGAAATCTGGGAACTAAACCACTTGGGGGAAAAGAAAAAACAGATGTGAAGATGAAATCCAGAGAAGCATGTAAAATGTAGTACTTATAAATATCGTACTTGCGGTTAGTGACAGCCCAGTCCTCAGTGTAAGACCGGGTGCAGTCTCTGACATGTGGATCATTGTCACTGTAAAATGATTTAAGAGGAGGAACAAGTTAAACATGTTAAATCAGTGAATGACAGTGATGAGTTTCACAACAAAATAAAAAACAATCAAGAAAAATAGAGAAAAATAGAAACAAATGAATTGATAAGCCTTTTAGGCCTAAATGACTATTGAAATAATCATAGCATGTGATTTTAAAACTGTTCACATTGACATTTCGATGCCATTTAAACCTCTTTCATTGTGAACATTTTACTTTGAGGGCACATACTAATGTCTGTCTCAATTCTTCAAAACAAACTCACCCCTCCTCAGGCACAGCCTGCCCAAGAGTTCGGCACTCTCTTGGCGTGTAAAGGACTTCAATGTCATCTGGAGGAAATTCGATCAGATCTCTCAGAGGTCCTGACTCTATAATGGGAGGGTGCGTGATCAAATACTCTTCAAAATCCACTGGCTCTACAGCCTCTGTCAGAGGAATCTGTAGAGAGAAATCCAAAGAGGAAAAGAAAGAGAATGTGAGAGCTGTTGGTGCTATCCGCCAAGAAAGACGGTATCACACTTAAGGGGTAGTGGTGGTATATACTTTCTGAAGTGCCAATCTCTCAGATTTAACATAGATAGTATATTATATTGGAAACGTAGTACTTACAGCATTGCTAGTGGCATTTCCACCCACACTGAGGTTTTTGAGAAGTTGAGGAGAGCCTCCATACTGACCAGCAATCTGCTTCCTGACCTCAGCTGCTACAGTCCTGAAGAACAACAGAGCGTAGATGGCATTATAATACAAACCAGAAAAGAATCCCATGACCTGACACATCATATTATATTGAGCAAATCATAGAATAAAGGCTACGTTCAGAGTGGAATACCCAATTATTATGTACACTATTGTTCTGAGTTTGGGGTCAGTAAGATTTTTCTTTATTTTAAGTGTCAGTATTACAGTGTGTAATTATACATTTAAGTACTGAGTAATAATAATGTACTTACTATAGGGTTAGGGTTAGGAGGAGGGTTTGGTTCAGGGTTAATTGCATGTAATTATGCATAGTTTATAGTTATTATTACTGCAGTAACTACATGTAACGTGTAACAATGTCACTGTAAAATTATTATTCAGCAAGGATGCATTAAATTGATAAGAAGTGATAGTAAATATGTTTATGCTGTTACAAAATATTTCAGTTTGAAATAAATGCTACTCTTTTGAACCAGTCATAAGAATCTTGAAAAAAGGCATCTCGGTTTCCACAAAAAATAATATTAAGCAGCTGTTTTCAATTGTATTTTTGGTTATAATAATAATAATTCTGGAGCACAAAATAAGCATTTTAGAATGATTTCTGAAGGATCACATGTAACGTACACACAGAAGAAATACCTTCAAAGTTTGAATGAAAGCAATCTATCTGGTCTTCAGTATAGCGTCAAATTGACAATATTATTATCAGAATGTCTTTGTTGTAGCATTTTGCACCAATCAACATCCCAAATCAGAATCCTCTTCTAATACGTGTAGAATGACGTACACCAAAACAAAAACCCGCCCCAGTGCCCTTGTTGGTTCTGGGGGGACCTTTATTTAGGCTTGACATTCCTGAAGAGGGAACAGATGATTAGCCCACGGATGTGTTGTTTACCGAGGACCCGCTAACACCATAAATTTCAGTGCATATTTCACACATCTCTGAAAATGCCTTAACAGAGCCATGAGAAACAGTTTCTGACTTACGAGAAAACCTTTCAGATTTCCTTTGAATCTGATTATAGCACTGCATTCAATAAAAATCCAAGACTTTCAGTTTTGTTTTGACTGTGAATAAAAATAGAAATACATTCACTTTTCTGGGGCTTTCTATACTCTATATACTATGGGTAATGATAATACATCCACTAACTTTTTCTTTTATGAATAAAACAAAACACATAGCTATGTCTTTGATCATATCAATAAACATGTTTTTTTCTGTTTGGTTAGTAGCAACTGACGATTGGAATCAGGGCAGCAGGTGCCACTAAGTCTATATTGAATGATCTTATCATCCCATTACACGTGATGTCACTGACAAGACAACAACATGTTTAAGCATCTGGGAAATGCCACTGTGTAAACCACCAGGAGCCTAAAAGGTCACTTCCTTTTTTAGATCCATGAGGTCTAATCTGTGATTTAACATAACAATAGAAATCTCAATTGAAGATATATGTTTTTAAGCCAATTATGGTACACAAGTATAGTCTATTAAAATAACCCAGGGACCCTGCTCCACAAAGTATGGAGCCACTTTCCACAATCTGACAAGATTTAAGTATCAAATCACATATGGCCGGTTTCACAGACAAGGTCTTAACCTAGTCCCAGACTAAAATGCATGTTTGAGCTGTTTTAACTGAAAACAACTTGCACTGACATATCTTAAAATATGTTAGTTAGTGTGTCATTGTTTTGTCTCAAGATGCACATCAGTGATGTTTTTTCCTAAAGGTACTTAAATGTCCTAATTTAACTAAGGCATAATCCTGTCTTAATCTAAACCCAGGCCATAGTGTCATTACAGGGCAAAGTATCTGCTTTAATTTAACCATGCACTGTATTTCAGGTTATTGTAGATCTTAGTCTTAAACTGGCTTTATGATAGCAATAATGTAATCTGAACACTTATCACTTGATAGTGTTTTCTATAATACACAAGAAATGCTTATGCATCATTATTATTGAAGTTTTCTAGGAATCATTTTTTACATTATTCTTACATATTTTATTTTATTTTTAACGAATCATATTCTTGTAATCAAAGCCGTAGTGGGCTGTGCATATAGGCTCCTATACGCCTGCATATTGACTACTACACTAATATATCATATTGTCTATTGACAGCATAACATCTCATGATCATCTCTATGTGTCAGTATGTCATGCCATCGTCTCACAAACCCAAAAACACTCCATTCCATTGATTCACACCAGACTGCATCGTAAATTCCCTATATGGTCTTAACCAAAATCGTATTTGTGGATTATAAATCCAGCGGTGAAGACTGATTTTAAAGCACAGAAGCACAAAGGCATCATACTGCTGTCTTGCAGTTTTAGGGTGGGTCACTCGGGCATCTCTATGGCTGTGACAAAAACCTAGAGAGCTGTCTACCTAGACAGCACTCCACACGACCTTAACCGACCCAAACGTGCTGCCTGTGTAGGCAGCTCACTAGGTTTTAAAACACAGCCTAAAAACTCAGCGTCTGATCCAGCTAACTCAACGCCTAGGCCTTATTTGGAAAAGACTGGCACGCTCGCCAGCTGCATCAGGCAGCATACAAAGAATGGTCTCACGGCTCGGGGAAAATATAAAAACACAACGGCTTGGAGATGCGTTAGATATCCTTACCTGCTGATTTTCTGAGCAAAGGCGCGGCGCTCAGCCATGACTGTAGCCGCTGAGTGCTCGAGTAACTCCAGCGATCCAGCCGCGATATTCCTTCCCCACCCGTACCCGTATACCTCTAAGCCCCTCCTCCTGACGCATAAAATACATCTGTGATTGGACAGTTGCATAGTCACTCATAAAACCGTAGTAACCATAATAAACAGTGAGGGGCTCAGGGGCGGGTTTTGCCTGGGAAAAAAATAACAACGCACGAGAGAGGAGAACGTACCGTAAAACTGGAAAAATAAACGCACATTATCTTTTACACATCCAGACAGTGTCTGTCATTCATATCATAGCTGTGAGCATCATGTAAGATGTATTCATTATGCTTTTTGTCTATTTAGTTTTTAGATTTATCTCCAGCAACATAACATTTTATAATTCAGGCAGTGGGCAGTCTTTTGGGTTTGTGGGTTGGAGTCTTCCCAACATGATTCATATCCTGTGCCTACAATAGAGGGCTTTTTACAGGAAGCTATCAGTGTAACTGAAAAGTGTGAAATGCATCCGTTTCCACTTCCACTGATAGTGTTCTGTAGTCAATGACAGTTTTATTTGTGTATAATCACATCGTGTTTTGTAATAGTGGTGGATGCTTTATTTAGACGCATCTAATAATACTTTGCAAAGAGAAAATAATGCTTATGAAGTAGCTACAGAAAAGCTTAAAAATTGATTTAATTTGATTTTAAACAGGCAATAGTGGAAAATGATCAGCAAAATATAATTTAATGTCACATTTTATGACTGAAATAATTGTTGATATGTTTGATATATTGCATCATATGAATTGTATCACCCAGAATATGTCGCCCTATTAACCTCCTGCAGTGCCACTGTCCTGTGTACAAGGAAATTATATTTTATTGAAGTTCTCTGACACCATACATGCCACAGTTTTAAGGTTTCTGGATTTCTTTCTGGATGTTCTATAAAGAGCACATTCAGGGCTTTTCAGAGATACCATTTGTTTTGAGGTTTCACCATGACAACAACTACTCCGTGGTCTTTAAAAATGTCTGAATGATCAGATTTAGTACTCTTCTGGAAATATGATAATATTTCATAATAATTGTATGATATATTAACATTGTCATAATAATAAGTCATATTTTTATTTTAAATCCCATAAAAGTTCCCTGAGATGTTGATTTATAACAAACAATTAGAAAGTTAGAAATATGAAAAAAAATATTACAAAGTATTATCATATTTCCAGATATTATTATGGAAATATGATAATACTTTGTAATATTTTTTTTCTTCATATTTCTAACTTTCTAATTGTTTGCTATAAATCAACATCTCAGGGAAATGTTATGGGATTTAAAATAAAAATATGACTTTCTGTTACAAAACAGGACATTGATTTAATACATGTCCATCATAGAGGACACCAGGACTTAAATCATGTTTATCAGGCATTTTGGGAGCAACAAGCAAATAGGGAAAGAAATTACACATCAATGTTCCTATAAAATATTAGATATTATTATGAAAATGTTGCAAACTATTAGGCTACTCCCATTATTACACTTTATTTTTCAGATGTTGCTCCAAGAACACATTCATATGCAAATTAGATACAGATACATTGCATTGAATCGGAAAACCCATTTGTGGCCATTTTACCAACATATTTCATAAAGTAAAATGGACAGGTATATCAATTAATTCCGTTATATCGTCCATAACATAGTTGATAATCATCTTTAAAAGTTTGGTTAAAAAATGTTTTTTAAATCCTGGGGTCCACTACAGAGGACATATCATAACATATTCATAAAATATATTTTTTCAAAAGTGTTTATTTTTATATATATTTGTAATGACGTGAAGAAGAAAAAATCTGGATCCCAGGAACCTATTCAAAAGGACACAGTCATCAATATTTCTATAATTTATTTAACAATTATGTTATATGCAAAATATGCTGCATGTCACGTTCGATTCGTAAACGAAAACCTTTCTTTGAGTCGAACCCTTTACATAACATATGCGTTCACGAACCAATAACCGAGAAGTTTGTATATCGAACATGTCAAACTCGTAAAAAAATAAAATAATAGACAATAGCAAATGTCTTGTAATTAAAAAGTACTACGAACAGTCTTCACCTTATTACAGTTTTATTTTTTGTTAATATTAATATAACATAAAAACTTTCCAACATGGTGACCTAATGTAGGCTAATTGATTTCAAAAGGAACCACATAACCAAAACCACAACCATCCATTTTAACAATTGTAAAAGCGCAATAATAAGTGTCTTCAAATGGTTTTTAACCAGTTCTTTGAAAGAAGTAACTTAGTTCAAAAGAACCGGTTCGTGGAAATGAGTCAGACTTCCTTGTCGCTAAATCCCCTAAATCCACATGACTCCACACACGACTCAAGGCTGGAGAATATCTTAAAATACCGCGAGACCGAACGAGATCGCCACTTCCTCAAAATGTAAACAGAAGTGAGTAGTTGCACAGCGAGTTCTTGAGTATAACAAGTCATGTGAGCAGGTATGATATAAAGTATGTCGTTAACGTTATATGTTTGATTATTTCTCCGTTCGCCGCTTGTTTGCATTTAACTTACGTTTATTATAGACAACGTTGTAGCGTTTTGACAAGTGTACGTACACCCACGGAGTAATTAGCATGCTAGCCTGTATTCTGTGCTACATTTGTGTTAATATAGTCGCTTTCTGACGATGCTTTCCCATACAACCTCATTGCTTTCTTCCGTTTGTGGTTGAAATGTAATCTGTGTGAGTATCCACAACGATATAACTTGTTTTGGTCAAACTGAAAACTTTTCATAGAAACTCCATCGTATGTGCTGTGATGGGTTCTGCTCCGTGTCTAATAAAATGGAGACTAAAGAGACCGACGAGGTGGAGAAACTGAAGTCCAGGTTTATCTCAGCTTGGCACAATGTGAAGTACAGTATGTAATGACATCTCACTTTTCCTTTGATCTGACAGTCTTTCTCAAGTCATAAATCGTGACATGCCTGTACACGTGACTAATCATGCATTTTCTTTAACCCTTCAAGGTTGGGCTCTTAAATCAAAAACTGCCTTCAGTCGTAATTCTCCTGTTTTCTTGTTGGGGAAATGCTACCACTTCAAGGCTGTGGGTAAGATGTTTTACAAAGAACATTTATACCAATTTCCTTATCTGTCATCCTTCACAAAGCTTTTATATTTGTGTCTGACTATTTAAGTGACCAGGGCTTGACATTAACTTTTTTGCTCACCAGCCACTGTGGCTAGTGGTTTTCCAAAAGTTACTAGCCATTCAGCATTTTCACTGGCCACAATTTTACTGTTTGGAAATTACATTTTATATGATTAAAGTTGACTTTGGCATGCTTAAATTACTTGATTTTGTGTCACTTTACTTGATTTAGAAGATTTAAAACCCTTTCAAACTTTCAAATGCAGAGTGACCACCCAGGTCAAGACTAGCTACATTGTACATCAGCTGGGATGAGCGAGTGGATATGGGGGTGGCCATATAAAAGAGCTATATAAAAGAACAAAGAAGCAAATTACAAAAACAATAGTACATTTATTATATATATATATATATATATATATATATATATATATATATATATATATATATATATATATATATATATATATATATACATATATATATATATATATATATACATTGAGGAAAATAAGTATTTGAACACCCTGCTATTTTGCAAGTTCTCCAACTTGGAAATCACAGAGGGGTATGAAATTGTCATCGTAGGTGTATGTCCACCAGGGGCGTAGCCATCATTTCAAAAGTGAGGGGGACAGAATGTCAAGCGATATCAGTTTTTTCTGACTTTTGTCTAATTGACTGGTTTTAGTTTTAATGTTATATCTTTTTGCTTAATTGGCTTAATATGCTATTTATGTTAAAGCAATAAGCCTCCTTCTACAACAGTCAACCCTAAGTCTGATACTCTCTGTTCTGTCTATAAAAAATTACAAATTAGTCTGATTAGTAGCAGAAATATTTAAATGTACACTGTAAAAATAAAATTCAGGTCTCCAGTTGAAAATTTTCTAGAGAACGATCACATCTAAATTTTTCAGTTGGCCAAATTGAATTTCTGTGAATTGATGCAATTTAATTCAATTAAAATTAAAGAAATTCAATTTGGCCAACTGAAAAATTTAGATGTGATCGTTCACTAGAAAATATGCATGGACGTAATTTTCTGACACATATCCAGTTATTACCCACCTGTTTACGTACACTTAAGCCATAACTGAATGTGTTGACACGAGAGCCTACTCCACAGACATTTTGACAATAGTGTGCAAGTGTAGACTATATGACTATTCAGGCGCAAGGAGAACTGATCGCGCGTGCGAGAGCGAGAGCATGAGAACGCTTCTGTTGTGTCATTCAGAGCGATTCTGCCTATCGCGTCTTTACTAACTGCAAGTTAATCGATAAAGTATTGTAATTTTGTGATACGACGGTCTTGGCATTTTATTTGGCTGTAGGCTGAAATTATATTCAACCCGCCAAAGTGGCTAGTGGGAGCGGCTGCCTACCCGCCACTGCTGAAATCTACCCACATTTGGCGGGTGTTAATGTCAAGCCCTGTAAGTGACTATATTCTGATTATAAACTAGGTTATACACTATTGATCCTGTTTAAGCTACCTCAGGACATTGAAGATACGACACACTAAAGTGACATTTCTCCGGAAGTTTTTCAACTGTTATTGTGGAATTTTTTGTGCATATGGTCAATTCTAATGGCTGTGATCAGTAATTTCTGCTATGTAATGTTAATGCATCAGTAAATCAAGTGGTCAACTTCCCATTGTTGCTCTTAGTAGTATGAAAATTATCTGTTATTTAAATTGTGATTAAAATTATATAAAGAAAGCGATCAAAGAACTCTCCCTTTATAATCGCTGGAGCTGTCAATCACAAACGTGAATGTCAGTGTATCTTGCCAAAACTCTCATTATAATCAATGCCTACTGAACAATGAATCTCTTATTTACATAGTTTGCACTGTTAGATAAAAGCATTTGTGATTGCAGAAATCAAGTTGCAATGACAAGATCACTGCACATGCACTCAACAGACACTTCTGTCACTCTCTACAATGCTCATCGCTGCAACCTTTCATGCCACAGGAGTAGTGTATATATAATGCTATAATCAATAACTTTTCATGATTAATTTATCTCAACAGCTGTAAAAGTAATAGTTTTTGAGAGAGTTCCAAATGTATGTCATATGCAAATGTTAGCCAATCATAGCAGTAGGCATTGTCTCACAGCAGATATGCCCCTTCCAACAGAGTGTTCAAATCAGAACGCTAAAATCAAAAAGGGTAGAAAAGGGCCTTTTATTTATAAATTAGGAAAATTTTTGATGTAAATATCATATTAACATTATAAGTGCACCTCAGGAAACATTATGAAATAAATGTAAAAAAAAGAAAAGACCCCTTTAATATATCTGGTATTTAAAATGAAAATTACGGTTCTAATTTTTCACACCAATATTCCAGGTGTATCATGAAATGTTTGTGCTAACTGTTGCCCTTAGACGATGAAAGCCCTACTGAGAGTTGTACTGCTGAGGCATTAGATGGTGATGTTGTCACCGGCAATGTTGATGGATTTCGAAGGGACTTCACCTCACGAGTTTGGCTGACCTATCGAGAAGAGTTTCCTGCCCTTCCAGGCTCCACCCTCACTTCAGACTGTGGGTGGGGTTGTACAGTCCGGGCAGGGCAGATGATATTGGCCCAGGCTCTCATGCTTCACATCTTGGGTAGAGGTGAGAATGTGTTGAGAGAGAATCAGTTATAATGATGAGTAATGAGTACATGCATTCCGTGTCTGCCCACTTTTTCCACATTTCCACAATTAGCATATTAGAATGATTTCTGAAGGATCATGTGACAGAAGACTGGAGTAATGAATAGTTTTCTTATAGTAACTGTCCAAGCTGCGAAAACTTTCTGAGGGGTGTTGCATAAATTTAATTAGATGAAAATCTGTATACGTTTTTTTTTTTATTAAAGAGGTTGGGTATTTCAGTGTCAGAGGATGTCACTCTAATGACCGAGTCCTCATATGATTAACAGAGGGCAGTTTTGTGTAATATGGTGAACAGGCCATGGCATTTGCCAGTTTTATACCTTCATTCAAAAAACAACACTGAAGCGTCATTCAGAGCCCACGTCTATAATGAAATATGTCATTATAGAAATATCTGTCTATAAAGAGGCTGATGGCTAATAAAATATACTTATTGGCCAATTATAGGCTTTGACACTTAGCAAGGTCATTACCTAATGGCCCCACAGCCAGGTCCGCCACCTTTATGAACCTCAGTACTTCTATCTACACCATTTCAGACACCCAATCTGTTTGTGTGGAAAAAAGTAGTAAAAGTGAAATACTGACTACAGTGAATATCGTAATTGGACTTCTGTTCTTAAAGCACAAGCCCTACTGTCTATTTAAAAGTCAAATTTAAATATGTCTGTCACTCTGAGAAATCTAGGACAAACTTTCATGAGTTCTGAAAGACTTTAGCTTCATTGTCTCGACTTAGTGCACCATATGGATGTAATTTATGAGGCAGTCAACAAAATAAAAAATAGAATTAAGAGAGTGGAAGTTTATTAACAGCTGATTTTGAAAAGTAAAATTAAATCAAAATTTGAAAAAGTATTTACTTGCTGCATCCTTAAAAGTACAAAAGTATTGTTATTTTGTGTTGTAATTCTGTTTTTATTTTAAAATTTGTTTTTTTTTCTCTTTCACCAGACTGGACCTGGTCAGAAGCACTGACCTTGGAGCCCCTGGATACAGAGACATGGACCAGCAGTGCAGCACGGAGACTGGTGGCCACATTAGAGGCCTCCATTCAGGGGAAAGAGTACAGGTCACCCAGCCTCTCGGTCCTGCTCATGGAGGAGCTGAGGAGGCTGACTCATATCTACAAGAGGCATATCATCGCACCATTGTGTCCTGGTTTGGGGATGGACCGTTAGCCCAGCTGGGTATCCACAGACTAGTGCAGCTAGGAATGACTTCTGGAAAACAGGCAGGAGATTGGTACGGCCCAGCAGTGGTGGCACACATACTCCGGTAAAAAGTCCATAATGCATACGTTTTTAAGTCGCCCATTCCTCATTATGATGTGCAGTATGTCAATATCTCTCACCCTGTCACTATTTCTTCCCCCATGTCCATTAGAAAAGCTGTTGGTGAGGCAGCAGATGAAATGCTGAAAGGGATCAGTGTTTATGTAGCACAGGACTGCACCGGTATGGAAAATTACTACTTCTTTTTTTCTTTTAAAAGTCTGTTTCAAATAAATGCTATTCCTTTGAATTTTCTGTTAATCAAAGAATACTGAAAAAAATGCATCACAGTTTCAAGCAAAAAATATTATTAAGCAGCACAACTATTTTCAGCTATGACAACATTAAGAAATGTTTCTTGAGCAGCAAATCAGCATATTAGAATGATTTCTGAAGGATCATGTGACTCTGAAAATTATTTGCATCACAGGAATAAATTTCATTTTAAAATATTTTTGATTAAATAAATGCAGTCTTTTGAATAGTAGTGTTTATATATTAAGTAATGCTGAACCAGCACACACCAAATATTTATAAGCTAACGCACTAACATCCTTCAATTGTAGCTGTATTGTGAGAGTACAAGTACAATTAGGGCACTTTAAAGGAACACTCCACCGTTTTTAGAAATAGGGCTTATTCAACATCTTTCCTACATTTAGATATGTGGGCAAATGCATTTTTGTCTCAGTGTATGCATTGTTTTAGTTTGGCAGGGTCGCCGCTAGCTTAGCTTAGCATAATGAATGGAATCCTATGTTGCCAGCTAGCATGTCCTGAGTAAAAGTGATCAAAAAAAAACACATAACTACTTCTTGTGGCCTGCGTATTCACAACGAATACAAATAGCAATGCAGATTAAGATTAGGCGATTTCCTAGGTAGATATTAATTTGGGACTGTCTCAATCTGTCTCTCTTCTCCAGTGGGTTGGGCTAATCCAAAAGAAGTGAAAACAAGGTGGGTGTTCTGAAGTTCAAACTGTTACCTGTGAAACAGGGGTGCTCTGAAACCACCCCCATTAGCAATTTGTGCTTTCCACCTGATGAAATGAACGCGGCAAAAAATCGACCAATCAGAATTTTGGTCGAGCTAGAACGTAATCGACTAATAATCAACTAAACGACTGGGAGATTACAGCCCTAGCGTTTACATCATCAAAGAAGCAGCTATTTACTCGTTTCTTGGTTTCTAGAGTATCAGCATATAATGGCACTTGCATCCATCTGCCGCGAATGTACTGTATATTTTCTAAAGAACACAAAGGCTTATGGTGAGAAAATATATATACATACTCTATGCTTGTCAGTAAAGTGAGTGAGTGATCATACATCATCAACAGCGGTTCACTTTCACAATTTAATACGATCGCTTTTATATCAGCAGTGAATTGTACCAGAGTTCACATGAACCGTACCCCAGACCACCCCTTTTTATGCAACCTCGGGCTAGGTTTGTGGGTGCGCAGTTCGGAAAACAGCATTTACATCATTCAAACCAGACACGTCGAACACAGGTGCACACCAACAGTGCTAGTGTGAAACCCTTAGATTCAGTAACGGCTGTATTTTTCCCATTCGACAGAGTAAGGGATAGACAAAGTACCTGTTTGTGACCTCTGTTATTGATTGTCTGCAGTGTACAGTGCTGATGTTATTGATAGCCATTCAGGGCGGACGGGCAGCCACTGTGATCCTCAGGGACTCAATACTGGAGCTGCCCCTGATAGTAGAGCTGTCATCATCCTCATTCCTGTGAGATTGGGTGGAGAAAAGATCAACCCGGAATACTTAAGCTTTGTCAAGGTGAGAGGCTTTGTGTTTGTACAAAAGGGTGATCTCCAAAGTAGATCATACAATGACAAAGAGAGACATATTTGTTATAGAGGTGGCAATCGACATAAAATACAGTGATCTTAACAGCTCTCGTCTTGTTTTCCCCAGAGCATATTAAGCTTAGAGTACTGTATCGGCATCATTGGAGGAAAGCCTAAGCAGGCCTACTATTTTGTCGGATTTCAAGGTTAGTCTTTTATTCAGAAGTCTCTAAGAGACAAAGTAAAAGAATGCATGCAAAGAGAAGGCCAGCGCCGTCGGAGAAGCTTATTTTATTTTTCCAGAACCCATCAAAAATACTACACCATTCATCATGTGAGGGTATTTGAAAAAGCAGGATTTCTCCACTTACATAAGTAGCTTGCATAGATTTCAGAGCTACCCAGAGTAGCCCACTCTTCATCACCTTCACTAGCCAGTGAAAACCTTCAGTTGGACATGTTGGTAGTCAATATTTACCCATTTACATTTTAGCAATTTGAAATAGACTCCGCAATGATGTCTAAATGACAAGCAATACATTCTCCCTGCCAGGTCAGGCCCGTCATCTGCATTCATCATATGCAAATGATCTAATATAATTGCGTGTTTGTAAAAGTAATTTCTCCACACCAAAATTAAATGACAGCCCCCTTTGCGGCATAAAGAATGTGCTTGTACAACCAGATTCGATTATGCAGCGTTTAATCCCTCCGAGTTTAGGAAGAACCACAAAAAATTCTCGCATTTGATTGTTTGAGGCCCAACTGAGGTGGGTGACTTTGAGCTGCTCTGCATAGAAATTGGGCAAGGATAGGCATTATAATAATCACTGTGTTTTTTGAATAACTTGTCTTTTGTTTTGTCCTTGCAGATGACAGCTTGATTTACATGGATCCTCATTACTGTCAGTCTTTTGTGGATGTCAGCACAAGCGATTTCCCTCTGCAGGTAATGTGGAATTACAAAAAGCTGACCGCCGCACAGTGATGTGAATTTAATAGTTTCTGTACTTAAGGGTATGAATCTGAAAGTAGACCTCCACACTCAATTACCGAACACTAGAGATTTACACATTGTTCTGTACTTTGTATCAGCTCCAACATTTTATATAGCTCCAACGATTTTATATTTCAGCATCATAACTTATTTTTACGCTTTTTGTGTGCTGTAGAAAGTGGCCTGGCGAAAGACAGAAATATTGGGCCATACTTTTTGCTCCGCTGTCTAAGCCTTTCAGATCTCAGGCAGAATTCAACATTTGTCAAAAAACGTGTCAAAAAGTACAATCTTTTATTTCTGCAATCTGATTGTTTCACATGAACACGCATCCATCATTTGGAACCGCACTGGACTGAACAGTTTAACACGCCTATTGCACTTTAGATGGATATTAAAGATGAAATCGTATAATTCTTTAGTTGTGCATATGGATCACTGTGTTTTCACAAACATGGAAAACAAATGGCTCCTTTTGACTCATTTTAATGGATATTTCATCTTCTTTCTTTAGTCTTTTCATTGCCCATCACCAAAGAAAATGCCTTTCGGTAAAATGGACCCGAGCTGTACGATTGGATTCTACTCAAAAGACGTCGAGCACTATGAAAGAATTTTCAACGAGCTGTCAAAGGTGAGTAAACCTTTCAGAAACCTTTGTTCGTTTTAAATAAAAGTATGAATGAAATAAACAACAGATAGACAATCTGTAAATTTTTATATTTTGGGCTTTTTAGCTTTTCATAAAATGTTCTAGTATCTTCTATATCACTTTATCTATTTACGTCTGTAGATTTCAATTACAGTACATATCTTTAAAGGCCATTTTATCAAAATGATTTTTGTCTCCTGTACTTCAGCATCACTTACATACAACAAACTTTACAGTTTTATTCCTGATGTATGTATTCTGAAGGTTTTACTGATGGTTTTTTGTTCATATCATTTGCTTGATTTTATACAGCATCTTATTCCTAAAAAAAATGTGAATACAAACATTTTTCTGGCTGTTGACTATTTTAAGTGATAAAAAGATATCCAAAATGGCTGTAAAAACCTTCGACTCTACTCAAAAAAATGAAAGAATTTTTAATCTCCTTTATACAATGTTCCTTTTTTTTGCTCCAGAAATGAATGCAAATGTGTGCATGTTTAATTAATAATAACATTCAAACATAACATTTAAGAACACTTGTAATACCTTTTTTTTTTTTGCAATTCTTAATCAAATCCATCAACTGGGAAAGTACACAGCGAGAGAAACATGTTACCTTTAGGGGTACAACAGCTTGTACATCTTTGTACCTTTTTTTTTTTTTACCTTGAAGTACAAATGCGTCCCTTAAGGTACTACTATGAACCATTTTGTGGTGAAAAAAAAAAAATCCATTTAAGGGTACTGCCCCGGGTGACAAGCTATTGTACCCCTAAAGGTACAATTGCCACCTTTTTTCTATAAGTGTATGGTGGTATCTATTATTTTATTTTTACCCTATTCACCAGGGGTGTCTTACCTTAACATGTTATATCTAAATTCACATTGTCTAAGAAAAATATTTCCATTTTAAGCTGTAAAAAGGCAGCTATTTAAATTTCCGTCAGCAGGTGGCAGCATTTAACTGGTAATTAGAAACTGCGGGACTACTGGCACTATGACCGGCAGAGACCACTGTTAGGGGCTAATGTTGTATATTATTTGATCAATTTTAGGTTGATAAACAGTGTTTGTTAATTTGCCAGATATTGGAGCCCTCATCGAAAGAGAAGTACCCTGCATTCACCTTTATGAAAGGACACGGGAAGGATTATGAACTTTCGATTGCTGTAGAAAAGCGAGAATGGCCTTTCATCAGGGACACAAGAAGAGCAGGGACAACGACGGGAGACTTTGTGCTGCTCTGAGAGAACCCATCAAAACTCAGAGCCAAATGATACACCACAAATCAGGGCTGCATCGGTCTGTATTTACATAACACTGTGGGTCTAAACTATAGGTCCCTCATGTCATTTCAGAAAAAGCCATTTTAAAAAAGACCAAGCAGTGTGTTCATTAGCTTCACGGAGTTGACCATTTAACTGAACCCATACTGATGTCAATACTTGTGTCAGTATGTGCTTGAAAGCAAAGTTTGATCCAGAATGTTTCATGCACATGTGCCATTGGTTTTGAATGCAATTTTATTTACTAGCTAAACCAGGAAACATTTCGTTGTGCTCATATAAATGCAATGAACATGTGTGGTTAATACATTTATTTTTTTAACAAGACTTTATTTTTTTCTCAAATAGAATGTTACTTTTCTCTGGGTACATTGATTCACTGTTTTAAGAAATAAGTAATTCCAAGCACCTATCTAGTCTACTTTTGTAAATGTATACACTATATGGGATTTAACTTCACAAAACTTATGTTAACTTAACTGGCAGGATAATGTGCCTTTACAAGTGAGTAGAAAACACTGTATCACATTGAACTAAATGGTAGCTAGATTTAAAAAAGCCCTCTCTGCTGCCAGCTTTTTTTTTAGAAATATTAAAGTCATAGACATGCACTGAAATTGTGCTTAATATAAGAGTAATTAATGACAATTAACAACAATATAGTAGTATAAAACGTAATTTAAGTGCTACAAAGATCTTGTTAGTCTTTGGGAGCTCACAGTGTTACTTTTAAGGTAATGGAAGATATAAATGATTAAATGATGCCTTATTTATATATATCCTCATGTTTATTTTCTTGGTGATGTATCATTTTAACAAAATTGTCAACATGATGAGACTGTACTGCCATGCATAGCTTTCATTTTTGTTAGAAACACCTTTGAACCAAAGCACTTGGCATTGAACAGAACTGTAACACTAGCTCTAACACAATGTTGACACCTTTTATTTATTGAAACCTATTAAATCCACCGTTTGTTCATTTTAAGGATTTTGTAAATTGCTACAATGTATTTGTAGTAACACCATACTTTAATTGCCAAAATCTTTTTGCACAATGAACATTTCAGTTTTATAATTGTTGATTTCAAAAATGGAAAATAAATCTAATATGGTTAATTCATCGAAAATGGTTTCTACTGCTTTTCCTGTAATTACCTACGTTATTTATTTAAAGTAGTTAATCTTGCATTCTTTACTGAATAGCACATTTGTTATTGAGCTATTTTCAGTCTATTAACTAATCTTCCCAACAAACGCTTCAAATGAAAATGACCCGCACTTGCTAACTCCTTTTCATAACCCATTCAGCCAAATGGAACAAATCTGTATCTGGTGATTACGCCATTTTCCAGGGCAAAGTAAATATCCTTGCGTTGGTCTCAGTGTTACCATGGTTAACTCCTCTGTTTCTGTTCCGTTTGAGCAATGCTTGTGCTATTTTCATGTTAAATACAAATTCTTATATTAATAAGGTCAAGGCCCATAGGGTCTGGTTGGGGGAATAGAATAAGTCACTGCCTGTCTTACCACTACATGTTGTGAGGACAGAAGCAGCGACGCACAATAGCTCCATCGTCTCAGTGTCTGTGATCAGTGAATTCATATTGGGCTGTATTTAGGAAACGAGGCAAGGAGGAGAGCGGAAAAAGGGAAGTTTGGGACATTAGGGGTGAGGCAACATGCCGCCCTTTCCGTCAGTTACATGAAAGGGCGCTTGTGCTGGGAGGCATGGCTGCTTTGAGAAGACTTTGTGTTCTAGCCGTATTTATGATGCTGCCTGTATGAATATTTGATTAATGAATCATTCTCTCCTGAGGGGGGAACGCTGTATCCCAGCAGCGGCTACGGCACCATACCAGACCTCATCGCTTATAGCACAGCTGCCAATAGAGGCATTGATTCCGGCAGATTCCTTAAAATCTAATCTGCTCCGGCGAGCGAATTCCACAGATGAAAGAAGCGGAATTCTATGAGAGGCTTCGTTTTGCAGGCAATTTGGATTGAATAAAGTTTTCTCTCTTCTCTCTCTTTTTGATATGCATTTTGACAAGATAGGATATGACATAAGGTTTTTGCTGCAGGCTGTAATGGATAAAGCGCAGCCATTCATTCGGAAAGGACTATCAACAATCAGTTCAGTGTTTATTCCGTTTTTTTCCGTAATGCCTTTCTTTCAGTTTCTAAGACCATCTCTTGTGGAAACCCAAGCAATTAGGCTATGCACTTGATTGTTTCCTCCAGATGGAAATAGACTGACATTAACCGCATTTACTACACGAAAGTCGTGGAAAGTATGTGTTTAAGGGAAACACAGACAGACAGACAGACAGACAGACAGATAGATAGATAGATAGATAGATAGATAGATAGATAGATAGATAGATAGATAGATAGATAGATAGATAGATAGATAGATAGACTGACATTTACTGTAATTTACTACACGAAAGTCAAGGGAAGTATGTGTTTAAGGGAGATAGATAGATAGATAGATAGATAGATAGATAGATAGATAGATAGATAGATAGATAGATAGATATAGACAGACAGACAGACAGACAGATAGATAGATATAGAGACAGACAGACAGACAGATAGATTGATATAGAGACAGATAGATAAATAGATATAGAGACAGATAGATAGATAGATAGATAGATAGATAGATAGATAGATAGACAGATAGACAGACAGGAAGAATGGTGTTCCGAATATTCAAACAGGATCATGAAATCAAGATACTTTCAAGAAAAAAACAAAATCAGTTTAAACTGTTTTTGTGCATACAATGAATGTCACTGGGGTCCAAAAGAGCACTATTGACCCCATGCAACAGTGATGCCAACCTATCATGGCGGAAAAAGGTCATAGTGAATTATTATTATTATTTATTACTATTAATTATTAAAATTTATTTTTAAAAAAATAGCAAAACCAAAAATGTTGCTTTCAAACATTAAACTATAAACTATATAGAGCTATAGAAGGAAGATTAGCTTGCATGTAAAATTTGCTCCAAGGATTTAAAAAAAAAATGTTTTATGCATCTTTGCAATTTCATTGCAATTTCAATTTCAAGACAATTTTCAAAATATCTTCTATTGTATTCCAGAAAACAGAGAAGGAAGTCCCCCTTTAGCCAGCCACAACCCCATTCCCCTCCACTGTGACAACACAGGCGCCCGGAGTTAACATTTGGATAACAGATGTGTGTGACTGTTTTCATATGCCTTTCAGGTGACAGGACATCACAGGGGCTGTTTCTTGCATCTCTTGGGCTATACGGAGCAAACACTTGTTTCCTCATTCCCCTCTCCTCTCAGGCATGGCCGACCCCCTGTCACGATTTACTAACCAAATCCATCCAGAGCTGGCGGGAGCAAAGGCTTGAAAGCAGGGGATATTGCCTGCTGTTGAGCCTGTCGAGTCAGCTATGTGTGCTCCACAGTTGAGATGGAGGCTTTGGAGGGGGCTGGAGAGGAGCATCGCTAATGCACACACAGACATTCATTCCAATGAGAGGAGACACTTTACACCACAGAGAGGCACAACATCTATCTCACAGACACACTTTTGTCATCCAGTGTATCTTTACAGTCATAAAAACACATCCAAGGTGTGCATTTTAGTCAAAGTTAGGACTGATTTTTTTTTTCTTCCCAGGCGCACAGATTAAATAATGTTGCTTGTCTCATTATCTCAGGTTCCTTAAGGAAACAAGACACTGTAAAAGTCTCCCATTAATTACCAGAGATATGAACGTAATTGCAACAGTGCATAAACTTAATCACTGCAAAATGTCTACTTGATGTCACGATGAAACCTCTGCAACAAATGGAAAACAAAGAGAATGATATATTGTTTTTAGCCTATAAATTTAAAGTGGGTGATTGTAAACATAAACATTTAACATAAAAAGCATTCAAATAAGCTAAAACAACTACTGTAAATATCAATATATTCCCTATTTTAATTCACTCTTTTTTTCTTTGAAGAATCAAGGTTTCTTTCTAGCTGTCTTCCTATTGAAGATATATATACTGTTAAAGTGTTTGAAAAAGTCTATGGTCATTTTTATAAAGAACAACATTTTCTAGTTATGTCAAGCAAAAATATTCATCTGCTAAAAGATGGGCGCAAAAACTTAGCAAATCATGAACAGCTGGAAAAATGATGGGCCCTAGGAATATTGTTGAGGACAATGAGGTGACCTCGAGTCCAAATGTTTGATAAGCATTGCAATAGAGCAATTAACCGTTATTTACATGTCAGAGACTATTAGCCTGACAAGCCAGACCCACATCATGATGTTGGGTCTGGGAAGTCACCATTGACAGGGCTCAATCTGAGGGGCGGTATAAACGGTTGTCTATCAAATTCCCTCTGCACGCAATAGGATAGCACTACAACCAACCAGAGCAACTAAGAAGGTGAAGCGGAGCTATAGATAGTTGATAGATTAAACTTTCGCCGTATCCGGTCGGCAAAACTCTGAACACATCTTCCCTTCTTAAGAATGACTTCAGTACCTTTCTTTGTTCTTTTCTCAAAGTCTTCCAGAGTCACGGCCAATGCCGATTCGAAAGACCACTGTTTGCCAGCTTCTTTGTTTTTAAGTAGCACACCGAAACGCGGCAACTCTACTGTCATTATGTGAAGCCCGTCCACCGACTCTGTACACAATGTAATTTGCCTGACCAGAGTTTGGTTTTTCCAGCTCGCAAGCCAACGGAGAGCTGCTAGACTACCCTGGCTTCAAATTAGATTTGCTGTCGCTAGGGTGCGCCTAGATTTCTAGGCTAAGAGACTATGAGCCCTATCATACACCTGGCACAATGTGGCGCCAGGCACGACGCAAGTGTTTTTTGCTAGTTTCATCCTGACGCAGTATGAGGCAACTGAAATAGACTGCGCCATTGACCAACTGAAACCTGGTCTAAAGTCTATTTTTTTTGTTTTTTAAAAGGCACGTTATAGTTATATGTGCCTATAGACTCGTTACACACACAGGGACGCGCAGCAGCACACAAACATTTTTAAATATTAAAAATAAAAGGATAACAATGTAAGATTTATTTGTGTACAAATAAAAATGCCTACATGTCATAATGGATGCTCATTGCATGTTTTAGAATTACCTATTTGCAGTAATGACGAATGAAATTGGTTACTTATTTAACCAATCATGACAATTCACACATGTATTTAAACTTACTCGTCTGGTTGAGGGTGTCTATATTCCTCCAGGTAAATAGCGAATCCGCCATGGTGCAAGCGCAACTGGCTTTTAAAGGGAATGGGAGATTGGTTTATTGCATGTTACACCCCAAAAACACCCATGACTCATTAAGAGAATATTAAGTGAACTAACCCTTAAATTAAACGAGATATGCGGTGACGTCACAACCGTGTTGCATTGTGGTATATGAAGCTGCCTGATGTGTACATATGAAGTAGACTCGCTTCCTCTTTCAAAATCGAGGGAGCGAGGGTCTGTCCATATAAACTTCGCTCGTTCACTTCGTGAAGTGGAATGCAGTTCAAAATGGTAGCAGGGATTCCCCAAGGGGAAGTGCTTAGGAAAGTTCGCAAGTGCTTGTCTAAAAGTGGAGTGGAATGCAGAATTGCTCTCAAATCCAGTCTAAGAACGGATTTACATAGGCTGTAGCATCCCATAAAAACAGACACTAATTACGCATCTATGTATAGGCTATATATATGATTCAGACTGTGAGATATATACAACGGTTTGACTAATAAGAAGATTTTGAGAAACTTACATTTTAAAAATCTTTTTCTACTTTTCTTCTGCCAAAGAAAATAGTTCCAAACAATTCAGTAGCTGTGTTCGAAATCGCCCCCTATACCCATTCACTTTTCCCTACATTTCGCATAGTTTGTGCTTGCATGCTGTTTAATAATAATTTAAAACCTAAGCAAACTGCCAGCTCCAGTAATGAAAAGATGTATCTCATAGAAGCTAGCATAAACCTTAATTAAACTATTTAATAGTCAATTAAAAAGGAATTTATACCTGTATGATATTACACTGTACCCAGCGTTGTATGATACATCATAGATATGTATACGTCGATGCCACATTTGACCACTCAGTCAACTTGCACTCAAATGTTCATGGACTGGCTTTGACTGTTCCAATATGGCGGATGGCTTTTAACAAATCAGTTGATGATTCAAAATGACTTGCTCATAATAAATGAAAAGTAATTTGTCGCAAACTATTGGTGTAACAATGTAACCTTTAGAAAGAAAAAAATCCACAATAAAACACAGACTGAGAGCTGTTGGACTAAATATCAGCATTCTTGGAACATAAATCCAAAGACCAGAAGAAACTGTTGTATATATAAGCAAGAAAAAAGGTATACTGTGCTATATTATGAATAAGAGCCTTGGGTTATTGTTGACACCTAAGTAACATTACCAAACGTTCTTTGTATTTTTTAATCTGAATGTAAATACATGATGGATACATATGTTAAATGCAAAATACCCCTTTACCTATTCACAAAAGGGCCTAAAATAGCATCCTACATCGAAAAGGGAAAAAAAGCCAAAAAACATTTATCTATTAATGATCCATTAATCTGTGCTGCTGAAATATTGGCCTTCTCAACACATATACCTATATACTAAAAAAGGCCATTTAAAATGATTCAGTGGCCCTGTGTGGGGGCATTAATTTTCTGTACTAAAAATATATTTTTAAAGCAGGTCTCCGTCCCTACTTTTTCTTGTGTGCGATGCATAATGGATTTCCATCTAATCCATTATGGCTGTGGCTCCTTGCCTCACCAAGGTTTTGTCTTTTTTAAATGAAGTTTTAATAAAGCACGACCGAGGGTGTCCAAGGTCAATTATAATCTTCCTTTCCCCAGGTACAGATACTTGTGCTTAGTTAAGCATAATATCTGTCAGTCATAGACCAGTAATCCATAATATCTGAGGAGGCAAGCGAAGGCTGAAGCGATCTAACTGAAATGTTTTTGCGTGTCAGTGCATGCATACTAGTGTGTGTGTGTGTGTGTGTGTGTGTGTGCGCGCTGTTGGCTATTTTTCCCTTTGATTGGCACGTAAGGTCGACATTTCCTGTTAACAAGTGGACAAAGAGGCTCACTTCATCCCCATCATTTACAGTGCGTGTCAGCTTTAGGGAATATATCTCTATGCATCATGAATAGCTTGAGAGTCAAGACAGAAAATGGACGAGAGATATTAATTCAATATTCTGGCAGAGAGGGTGTATGTGATATTGTGGTCCAGTCCCCATCTATGAGAAATATGTGATGTTGTACTATTTTAGTATTTATCTATTACCATCTATCTTAAATTAGCCTTTATTAGCATTTCAATAGCTTATTAGCAACCTCCTAAACACTATCTACTATTTGGCTAAAGCTAAAGGCTAATTAAAGCTCACTGAAAACAAACCCTTTTCTTCAAAATTATTTCTTCAGATTTTATGAATTCAATTGATAAGCTTCAGGATCCTAAATGCTATTGAAGCTAACAGACCTTAGTAGGTTAAAAATGCCTTAGCGGCAACTGAACTTCGAACAAATAAATAAATGTATTAGCTTTATTATCTTAACCAACCTCCTAAATATCTACTATAGGCTAATGCTAACAGCTAACTTCGGTTAGAGCTAAAGTTGCTATCAGAGGCAATTAAACATTGCAAACAATCTGTTTTATTCAATTAGGCACCGTTTGTTGACATTGAAGCTTATTCGCTATTACATTTATTCAAAGGATCTTTTAAAATTCAAATAAGCATGTTTAAATAACAATAGCCTACGCCTATATATATGTGCAAGTATTCACAATAATCATTTAGGACCCCCATCCTCACCAAAAATCCCTCTGCCTCTCTCTTTCCCCTCTCTTCACTCCCAGCTATGTACAGATGGGTCTTTGACAGGTCTACAGCTGTTCCCCTAATTGTTCATTAAGTGTTCTATTGATTCCCTGATTCACAGTACATGTGTGTTTCAGACTGGCTCTGGTCTGAAGAGGCAGACCCACACATCCAGCCCCTGAGATGACAGAACCGGCTCAAGCCGAAAATGCAAGCTGTCACTTTCGATCCAGCCTGTTCCCCTCTGAGGACGCATGCAGGATTGCCTCTGATCACCTGCTAGCTTTTTATTAGCTAAACTTTTAGCATCAATCAATTAAAGTGGGGGCAGTAGCACGAAAAAATATTTAATTCCTTGTTAGGCCGGCCCGTGCCTCAGATTGCACCTGGCTGTTGAGAGAGGCTTTACGTGAGTGTTATCAGTGCAAGGAATCAGTTGTGATTACATGGAGTTTACGTGGGGCGTCCGGGGAGGGCTAAAGCAAGATGGCGTACATACGGCTTCCATGTAGAGGACGGAGAGAGAGAGAGAGAGGGAGAGAGAGAGAGAGAGAGAGAGAGAGAGAGAGAGAGAGAGAGAGAGAGAGAGAGAGAGAGAGAGAGAGAGAGAGAGAGAGAGAGAGAGAGAGAGAGAGAGAGAGGCTCTTTCTCATCCCCACCGTCGACTCGAGACCATTTTTAAAGAGATAAGATCATCTCCAATCGTGGATTGTGGCAGTCAAGCTGGTCTCTCCTCGGGCTGATCCAGATTTAATCTCCAGACAGGGCAGATCAAAAACACGGACGCCCTCACAGCCTGACCATAAATCTCCTGCCTAACAAATAGACCCTGATAAAACTGTAAAAGTTATTTAAATTCTCCTAATGGACAGATTTATCCATCCTGGTGCTCTCGGCGTGCCATGCTCAGTCAATGCTCGGCGCAGCCTCTTTGACAAAGTCATCCTTCCCTATTTCATCTTCACAGATAAAAGGAACAGGTGAACAAGATTAAAAACAGACACACACTATGCATGGGAACAAAGGAGATGTATTTTCTTATAAAGCTGAGAGAAAAGCATAGGACATAACAGTGCTTCATTTTCCCCCACTGGGTATGTAAGAGATAGCAATTGCAAATGTGGTCAAGAATAGAAATGAAAAACATCCTGGGCAGACAGCAGGCATTTAGGTTTCAGCCTACAATTTGGCTTTAAGATTGGATGTACTTCGGCTAAGTCTGTGTGTATCTGTACGTGTGGACAGGACTCTAATGCCACTGAGGGACTGATAATGTTCTCTGTAAAACACAATCACTCACCCCCGCCTCCTTTTTAGGTAAGTTTCCAGGACCCCAATCAATACTACACAGCCCGGCGACTTATCATCTTGTTCTGTGCGACATAACCACACCTGTTTTGTAATAATGGATTACCAGTGGGATGGTGGTAATCCAGTGGTTAAGGAACTAGGATCATAACACAAACGTGACTGGTTTCCTGCAGAGAAGAGACACTGTTTCTGTAAGATAAAGTTTACAGCTAAATGAAAATAAAAAGAAATCTTTTGAAAGGTATTATTAATAATATGATTCATATTGTTCCAAAGCTGTACAGCTTTATTTCTTCCATAAAACACAAAAGGAGATATTTAGAAGAATGTCTAAGCTGTTTTTTTCCATATAATGAAAGTGAATAGGAAGCAGAAAGAGTCATGGCTGGGGTTAATTTTCCAGTATTAGTTTAGAACTATTTATATATTATTTATTAATATTTGTATTTTTAATTATCTATTTTTATTTAAGTCATTTTATGTGCTTTTTTTTAATTTATTTTTTATTAAGTTGTTTGCCACAGCAATGCCAATTTTATATATTTTTTAATTTAATATTTAGATTTTTTTTTTTATTTAGCTTGATTTAAATAGGGGTGAATTCAGGGTGATTGGGACACTTTTTGCCATCGAGATGGAAAAAGTGTCCCAATCACCCTGAATTCACGAAAATTCCTAAACATTTTTTTTTTTAAATAGTTGTAGTTAACAATAAAAACACTTTCATTTCAAATTATGACAGAATTTTCATTCTGGTGTGAACTATTTCTTTAAGAAAGCTAACACTACTAAACCCTTATCACATAAATTATAAAAAGCACTATATAGGTCTGGCGATTGTTGTTTGGACCATATAGTATACAAAACGATTTAGGCCTTGAATTATGATTTGTGTGCTTTTCCTCTTCCTAACTTTGGTCAGTGCAGCAGAGTTTTATTTTCTCTCAGTGCTGAAGGCCGTGACCTTTAGGTTGCTAACTGCAGCACCCTAAGCTGACCACACTCTCTTACCCACACACACATACAGAATGATAGGTGGTCATGAACCATTGCTCTATGGCCTTGCTTGCCTTTGCAGTTTTGTGGCAATACTTGCAAGGCCTTTTGATTCTTAACTCTTCCTTGCCAGCTGTTATAAACTGCTCCACAAATTACAAAGAAAAGAAAAATGAAAGGCTGGCACATTTTTTTCCGATATTATCCTTACATTTCCACATGGGCTGACTTTTGGTTCGCTTTCCTTCACAGTATGTGAAGTAATATTGTGATATAGTGTGTAAACAGATTACCAATCAGAAAAACTGCATTTTAGTAAGAAATACAATGAACAATTGCATTAAATTATGCTAAAAATGCACAAATATAATGTCCTAAATATATATATTTTCAATAATTTAATAAAATAAAAATTATAATAATAAGGTTAATACTTCAAATTTGAGTTATTGTAAATGATCTCAGAAACTATATTATATTATATTATATTATATTATATTATATTATATATTATAGTATATTATATTATATTATATTATATTATATTATATTATATTATATTATATTATATTATATTATATTATATTATATTATATTATATTATATTATACTGGTCATTTTTTTTAAATTAAGATTTATACATCATCTAAAAGCTGAATACATAAGCTTTCCATTAATGTATGGTGTGTTAGGATAGGACAATATTTGAAAAAATCTGGAATCCGTGAGTGAAAAAAAAATCGAAATATTGAGAAAATCGCATTTAAAGTTGTCCAAATGAAGTCCTTAGCCATGCACATTCCTACTAATAATATTTTTTTTATATATAAATACGATAGGAAATTTACAAAACAGCATCATGGAACATGATCTTTACTTAATATCCTAATGATTTTTGGCATAAAATAAAAAATTCTAATTTAGCAAAATCTAACCGCTTTTTCATGACATGTGAAACGAGCTATTAAACAAAGACGATGTGGTTCAGCAGAACATAATCGTCATTGCAAACTATCTATAAAAATTTCACATTCAGCACTGAGGTCCAATGAGGTGGAAGTGTTGCCCCGTTAGCCTTTTTATCAAGACCACTCTCTGTCTTTAGTTTCATCTATCTGTACCTTCAGCATCCCCAGGCAAACCTTTCCTAGTTAAGGAAATACTTGCATTTCTACCCACCACTTGCACCCACCCACCCACGCACACACACACACACACACACACACACACACACACAAACACAACCTCTCTAATGCTGAGTGCATGGGCTGATTGGAGCTGATCTTAAAGAGAGCACTCCAAGCCACTGTTTACCAACATTTCAGTTTCTATGGCTCATCTATCAGAGACTAGAATAAAAGAGCGGTCAGAGGGGTGTTGGACTTGTCTTTAACCTTGATGATGTTTCCAGTGAGGCCGCATAATGGGCCTCTAATTGCTTTCGCAGAGAGGGGGACGTGTTGACATTTCCTTTTGTGCTGGCAAGAGGCTGCGGCTCGAACCATTATGCTAATCCAACCATTATATATCCAAGGCTATTTATGGGCCTGACACAAGTGATGTTGCAGGTAAAGGGCTGTGAAATGGTCTGTAAACAGAAGGAATTGATTCCTGGGCTCTGGCGATGGTCACAGCCTCTGAGCAGAGAAAGACTTGCCATCTTCACACTCGTCCGAGCCCTGAAATTGCCACAGACGGCTTCAGCAGGCCTGTCTGTTGCCTGGCATAAAAACAGGAAATGTGAGATCAGATCAGCAGGAGGACGTGTGTAGAAAACAGACACATTCGACTCAGATCGACACCGCATGCACTCTGTACATATATAAAATGAGTGTGCTGTGTTTATGAACTTCAATTCTAGTTTGAATTCAAATTACATAATTAAAAGAAAGAAAGAAGCGCAGTTTATGTTGATGTAATATTCTGCTTTTTCTTGCCAATACAGAGTATATTGAAATGGTTTCATTAAATTTCATTTTTATGACCGGCTTGTAACAAACCCTGTGAATTCCAAATTCATTTAGCCCAGTTTCTGTTCACTGCCCTGAGAAGATAGTAAAACCTCCCCATTGTTGATAGAAGAACTGTACTGAATTACGTCAGCTAACCTCTTTCAATATTTCTGCAGGTTTTCATATCTAAATGTACTTTTTCTATATATATATATATATATATATATATATATATATATATATATATATATATATATAAGAATCATAAATCGCAATCTTCTTGTCTCACTTTTTTTCTGAAAGAAAATAAAAATTAATCTGATATAAGGAAACACACGTACACACATATTGATTTTCTATTTTGAATTTGTGACACAAAGAAATGCAATAAATTATAGTATTTGTATATTTGTATATTATATTATTTTATTTTATTTATATATTAGACATTGGCGATTATCTTGCAAATAATGCATGAATTAAAGGGTTACTTCAGCGATTAGCATTAAGCTTTGTATCAGTAGAAAAGTAAATGGAGCGGTGGAGAGCAAAGTGAGTGTTTCAACTTTTCAAATGAATTCCTATGAAAGTTACGCTTCCAAAGTATGGAATGTCAGGGCTGCCAATATTAAAAATAAATATTTATATAAATAAATATACAAAGAAATGTAAAAAAGCAAAAATAAATAAATATACACAGAAAAGCAAAAAAACAAAAATAAATAATTATTTATACATTTATTTCCATATGTATGTATTTATTTATTTATTTTCATATATATTTATTTATTATTTCATTTATTTATAAATGTATTTATTTCTATTTTTATTTATTTCCACATTTATTCCTTTCTAAATGTATTTGTTTATATATTTATTTATTTATTTATTTATTTATGCATTTATTCATTTCTATATTTATTTATTTATTTATTCATTTATTTATTAATGCATTTATTTCTTCCAACATTTATTCATGCGTAGGGTAATGAGGAGGGCGGGGTTTACCTCAGACATAGCGTTGAGGCCACAGTGACACCTTGTGGTGTGGCCAAAATACAATAAGTACAGCCTACTGACGCTGATACCAGATCATTGCATTTTAATGTAACTTCCTAAAACAATACTGACAGCAACAGAAACAATTTGTTCTATTAAGCGGTGGTAGTCTTTAGCCTACTTCCATAAACGCATGTCCAAGGGCAACTTTATTAAATGTATGTCACGTTAATCCAAATATAAGGCATGACGGAATCAATGAAGTGATACGTTTAATATGAAACTAAAACAAACAGCAGGTGGCAGCATGTCATTGTCTTAATGAGTGAGTTACTTGATTCCTTAAAATACACTGAATCAAAAACAATGCGGTTCAGCTGTAGATTTGTTTCTGATAATTTCTATTTAGGCCTATATGCGTTATTTAAAATAATAATAATAATAAAATAAATAAATAAACGCGTGACCAAGTGTTCAAAACGTTGGCAGAGAAGGGGTCATGTTCGGGGGAACAACATGATAGGCTATTTTTGAGTTTAATGCACAAACCTGCATGACCATATAGCAGCTACATTCAGAAATGGAAATTACGAATGAATTAATATTTTGTTTTGAATTTCAGAGTCGATTGAATATTTACAGGTTTGTATCTCGTTATTTTTTTGTCTATCCAAGTATCATACTGATCAAATATCGAAGCTTTCTCTATCTAATAGTCTACTTCAAAGATTGAATGCAAAGATTGAATCCTACTCTGAGCTCGATTGCTATGTCTGAGGTAAACCCCGCCCTCCTCATTACCCTGCGCACGAATAAATGTTGGAAGAAATAAATGCATAAATAAATAAATGAATAAATAAATATAGAAATAAATAAATTCATAAATAAATAAATATAGAAACAAATAAATGTAGAAAGGAATAAATGTGGAAATAAATAAAAATAGAAATAAATAAATAAAATAATAAATACATATATATGGAAATAAATAAATAAATAATTATTCATTTTTGTTTTTTTGCTTTTCTATGTATATTTATTTATTTTTGCTTTTTTACATTTCTTTGTATATTTATTTATATATTATTTATTTTTAATAATGGCAGCCCTGACATTACCAAAGACATGAACTGAAAATGCGCCAGACTGAACACGCGCTGTGAATGCAGCCGCGAATCCCGCGATTACCTCAGCTCATGTGATGAATGTAATCTGACTCCTGCTGCGTTTGTGCCGTGACACTCAATCAGCTCACTCACATTATATTGAACAGACACGTTCAGTTTTTAATTGTAGTGTCTCTAACTGAACTGATTTTATGAAAATGAACGCGGTGGGCAAGTGATCCAGCAAGTGGATTCTGGGAGTTGTTGTCTCTCATCCCCATGAGACAAAAATACATTTTCTGTCTTTTCTCAGTTTAGAAGGCACCAGATGAAAAAATTATTTCTCATTTCTACTACATAAATGACCCAGTTTAAAGGGGTGATGAATTGAGAAACCAACTTTCCCTTGAGCCTTTGATATATCAAAGTTCATCATGATATAAGAATATTCTGTAAGTTTCAGAGCTAAAAACGTCCTTGTTAGTCAAAGAAAAGCTTTTATTGACACCAGAGCTGGAACCCAATAACGTCATGGGAAGAAGAAACACAACTCAACTGATGAATATGTATGCATGCTTCTGAAGCCCCGCCCACAGAGTCGAGAAGATACAGGTTTACAGAGCAGTAATCATGGCGAGCAAAGTAATACATTGCTCTGTGCCAGGTTGTGGAAGAACAAAGTCGCTGCATAAGCTTCCTTCGGATGCTACTATTAGGAATGAGAACTTTATATATTATATATATATTTATAATAGTGAAATAATATTCCTTTCTTGATCTGGGCGCGCGCGCACGTGTGTGTCTGTGTGTGGGTGTGTGTGTGTGCGTGCGGTTCGTGCTTATCGACCAATCGGGTGGGCCATGTAATACAGAAATAATATTCCAATCAATCTCTGGTGGATGAGAAATAAATCATTGTGTTTGTTTGATAAAGACGTTTACGAGCCCTGGCGTCATTAAACCCGGAGCCAAGCCAGCCATCACCCCAAAACATGATTATGATGCCAGAGCCCACCATGGACGGGGAGCTTCTGCCTGGTAAGTGCTGCATTGTTTATAGTTTGTATACCTGCAGTCTTCATTTTGCTTTCCCTTTTTGAATGACTAATGTAGATGAATATATCTGCTTAAATAGACAGTTATCTCTTTTACATGCAGGCGTGCTAGTTGACAGTCGTCTGTAGTCCTTTTGGTGTGTCCATTTTACCCCACACATGGGTAGATTTAGGTGCAGGTTTGAGGTAGGTCATTCGTACGAATTCATACAAATTTGGCAACTCATCAAATACGTACAATTTGGCAAAATTAGCCACTTTGTAAAGTATGTATGAATTGCCGTGAGACCAGGTTGGGTAAAAGGCTCACCAGCATGGGGCAAAAGACACACAGTAATGATACAAATACTTTAGCTAAAATAATGTTTTTAATAATGTCTAAGATGATACTTCAAAACAATCACTTTCGCAAAGTTTGAACTATTTTCGCTTTATTTTGATAAATTAAAAAAAGTGTTTTATGATAAAAAAATATACTGTCATTAAATATGTTAATATATAAATATATTTGAAAAATATAGAAACAAAATAATAAAAAAGTAAAGATTATGAAAGCATTGAAGGAGATCCCATAATAATTTAATATAGATTTACAGTAGTAACAATAAATTATATTTTATTATATATGATTAATATAATATTTTTTAAATATGATGGTCTCATTATAAATATGGTGATTTCTCTAAGGTGGACACCCAACTTAATATATGATACTTACCATATGAATCTAACCATGTCATGTCAACAAATGGAAAAGTCATCCAGCTGTTTATTATCATGTTAAATATGGTGCCTTTTACCCCAAATGCCATACTTTTACATATTCTTCCATTATTGAAAAACTGTTGCTACAATTACCTTGAACAAAGCTGACAAACATTATCAACCACTGTCTCAAAATATATTCAATAATTTTAGCCATTCTTATTTGCTATTTAAATCTACAACATGATCAAATATCAGATCAAATTAGTCCAGATTCAAACACTGCGCTGATGCCTGTGATCGCGTCAAAGATCAGACAAATTTCCACGTGCACCTTGAAAAGTGGACATTTTGGAAAGTGCTGAGGCAAGTTTTGTGCCCTTGAGTGGTTTAGAGGAAAGTATAAGTTCTTTATTGCTCACTGTTCATTTGTCGGGGTATTGTTATGTTACACGCTGTGTCTTTGCTTATCCTGTGGATCTTCCTGAGTTTTTTATTTTATTTTAATAAGCTTTATCGTCTTTGGAATTAAGACATTACAGTTATGTACTAAATATAAATGATTATGCTTAAATAGATTTGTGTTTTTGATAAGACTATGGTTAACTTGAGTGATATTTGAGAGGCTGACAGTACACCCAAATGGAATCCAGCACCTTATTTAACATAACTGTCAAAAGTTGGGTGTCTACCTTAATTACCTCGATCTATATGTGCTAAAATAATAAATCTGCCGGATTAATCTAGCCAAAGCTCCAGCATTTCCCTGGTAAGATAGAATTTTAATAAGAACTACAAGGCTAATAAAAGATAGCGCTGTCATAATCAATCAGCCAGACCAGTGTCAGCCTCACACACTCTCTCACACACACTGCAGGTAAGAACCTGGCTTCACACCGAGGCCACTAAAGAGATACATTATGCTACAAGGGACATTTGAACTATTACAAATTCACTCATTGCTTTGATATTAACTATATTAAAATGAAAGCTATAATAATTTTAAAACAAAAAATCACACACACTAAACTAAACTAAAGGGAATCAAATTATTATGCCGTATAACAAATAGTCTATTTATGTCCATCATTCTTGATACCTCCTCAGGTAGAATCTAGTACATTTCCACACTGAGATTAACTTCTGAGACCAGCGGCAAACCTGCATTCTCTCTATTCAGTGCTGGCCCCAAAGGGACACAAGACGGATTTGCATCTCTGGTGGTGTCCTCTGCTGCTATACCTGCTGTTACTGCATTAGTGTGAAGAGGAGGACCTCTCAACAGCATCCTCACAGTACTTATAGCAAATATATAGGCGCACACACACCCAACATGAATGTACATAAATATTACAAAATCTAATAATTCGCTTTCTAACACATTACAAATAGTTCTGAGCAGAGAAACCAGTGAGGATGTGCATTTGTTTACTGCTAGATAGATACACGTGAGGTCACGGACAGAGGTCATTGCAGGTATGTGGACTCACCTTTCCCTTGTCCCCTACATGAATGACCCGGTCTCGCTGATTATCTATTATCTTGTTATTGGACATAAATTTTACAAGCTGTTGAGAGTGTGGCAAAATCAATACCTTTTAAATGATGTTTATGTGTGATTAACTGTTAATATCCTCACAAATTATTTAATATAATAAGGTCATTTGTCTTTCACATGGGCTCGGTACCTGGCAAAGAATAATAGAATAATAAATGAGGACACTAGTAAAGAGGAGATTTTCAGATGCTTTTCCCAGCTAGTTTTATCACCCATATCCTCTTTACAGCCACAAAGCAGCACTATGGTTATTTTATGCAAGTAATAAAATTAGCCCGGGATGGAATTAGCAGACTCGGGGCTCTTTATAGGTCAAGCCGGTGGTTTATGAGCCTGTGACTCCCTCACACTATTGTCAAGAGGCTAGTTAGAGGGGTCTTTAAGCATGATTTAATATGTCCATGCCTCGGAAAATAGTTAAATAGCTAATTAAATGGAGGAGTTAATTTACATATTAATTGACCTTCCAGTAATATTTATATTGATACCTATATGAGGAGCCCTTGTCTTCATTGCCTTTCATCATAGTTAGTCTGAGCAAATATGGTGTAACTTTTTTTGTTTAAACTCAAGTTGCTCTTTATCGGTGTCGGAAGCTCGCGCCGAGGAGCTCTACGCAGCTGGCGAGAGGCTTGTGTGGCTCTGCCGCCTTTTGTTGTCAGATAATGGGATGGTGCCATAAACAGCCTTGTGAAACGGTCTCAAGGGTCCTCCAGAGGAGAGCTGCATGGGGAATGAATGAATGGACACTGGCAGAGGGTGGGGACACACTGAGAGGGTTTTCTGGAACACTGCCTGTGTCAAAGCTACTCTTAATTATAACACTGATCGCTAATCAGCCTCTGTTGAACAGTCCCCTGAGGCATACCATTACCTCGGCTTGTCAAGAGTAGGCATAACATTTTAGCTGCACTTATACGCCAAGGTTATCTACTGCCCTCGGTGCTCCAATTTCCCACTGTTTGTTGTTTGTTGCATTGAAATACGAAAATAATAGAAGTGTCTCTTCGGGTTAACTGATCTTACATCAAATGTTCTTAATTTTCAAATAAGTTGAATTAGCATCATCAGCAGCTGAGGCTAAAAGTGTTGCACCATGAATGCTAATGTTTTGTGCTAACAATGTCTTGACACTTCTGATTGATACATTGTTTGTGTCCAACTCTTTTCGCTGCTTATATTGTGCGACTGGCAACTGTGTTCTGGGGGTGTATCATTTGTCACCACTTGTCTCTCTTTTGTGTCAACTATTCTATTCAAACAAAACACTATCTAAAGGTTTAGCATGCTGGCCATATTGGACAATAGAGAGACTGAATGGATCTCTGAAGCCTGTGTAAACTGAAAACGACAGAGGTGACAAATGAAGCTAAAGACTTGGGGTGTCTCGATATTTAGTTGAAACGATGCTGGTTCACACTATACAGACAAACAAACAATTGTGCTTATTTTAGTCAGCTTGAATTAAAAATACCCGAATTAATGAATACATATTACTGGTACCATAGTAAATGGTTCATCAGTTCACTGCTATTCCAATGAAAAAAAAGTTGAGCTGCATAATATTTAATCAAAATGTTGAAATGTACTCTTCATCTGACTTCACCACCATTTTAATGTTTACAAATAGTCAAATAACTACTTGTCTTGCATTGTTTTAGCAAATTCACATTCGGTCTGGCTCCATTCTAATATCTATCCCCATTTTTTAAGATCCATTATATTTTTGATAGATAAAATCTAGGGATTCATGAAATTTGAGTATTATTGTCTTAAGTATTATTATCAGCTGATATAAATTATTTTTAATTAATTGATAATTAGTTATCTATAGGCATCCCCCCTTATTTTTATATTTAGATTATCTTTTTAATTCAAATTTACCATTTAAATATTTAAATATAACACACTAATAATTAAATAACTGTAAATGTAATTTTAGCAAATCTCAAAATTAATGAATATCCATTTTTCATGCTGAACATTACGTTGTGATGCATAAATTCACATATAATTTAAAAATAACATTTTAATACCGGATCAGATCCTAAAATCTGATCCAGTGTGGAAGGAATGGCCTATGTTGTGGATTATTTTAATGACCCTTAAAGTGTGGGAGACTAAACCGATGCCACATCTCCTCTTTCATTAGATCACACTCCTGCTGATCTTCACAAAGGAAAGAACTGTCTGATCCTGAGCCAGCTGCTTCAACCTGCTAAGCACCATGAGCTGAGACACTAGGCTACCTCATGAGGCTCAGCATTACTAAGAAAAAAACCCTGTGTATCTTTATATAAAAGCACAGGAAAGCATCAGTATCATGTTTAAATGAATACAATCATTTTGTTCTGCAGTATATTAGCCCAGTCTTTTAATTCAAAGTGTAAAGTGCACTGATGGATGTACAGCCGTTTGACAAGACAGCAATTGCTGCAGCAGCTTAGAAATAAATTTACCAGAGCTACTGGGCTTCAGTCCAGCGTTTAGCCCATGGCAGGTTTGTTATTGCTATAGTGCAGGCTCTGAGCGGCGAGGATGCTAACAGTAGCTATATGGAAGTCAGAGGTTCTGGCTAGGGCAGAGGGAGGGGCAGATGGGGGTTTGCTGAATGTGTCAGCTGCACAGGAACAATAATCGCAGGCCTGGTCACCGGACCGAGCATCCAGCCTTTTTCACTGAATAACTCTATAAAATGGACACCTGCCACAGCGGCCACATGTATCACTGGGGGCCCTTGTGAACGCAAGCCTGCACAATCGCCCGCAAGTCACGGCTAGTTGCCCACTGATATATCAGATGTGAGCTTCCCCGGTGCAGGGTTCAGCACCCCAGCCAAATGTTGGAGTTATTTGTTCTTGTCATTAAACTAAACTTTATTGTGACCCTCTCAGGCTGTTATTGCACTGGTAGCACTTCTTCTGGGCTGGACTTTATCATTCCCACCATCTATGAATCTCCCAGGTTTTGCCATTGCACTTCAGTGAGCAATAATTCCGAGGCGCCCTCACACACTGGAAGGGCAGGAGCGAGGCAGAGTAAGAGGGACAGAACAGATAAGAATTGTTTCCGTTTGCTCTGGTCTTGATTTGCAATTTAATAAACATTCAAACTCAAAACATGGCTACAGTCAACCATTTTTCCTCTGCATATGTGTGTCCTCAGTCCTTCAGCCTTACAAAGTTGGTTTGCAAGACACATGTTAAAAATTATATGTGCTCTACATCAGTGGCCATTTAAATGTACATATTAAGAACAGCAATAAATAACACAAAGGATCATTTGAATACAGGAGCTGGAGCTAAAACACCATAACCACAAACCATAAAAAGATAATTTATGTCAAGGAGAATATAAAAATATTGGATCTTTGTTGAGCATCCTTTGTATTTTTAAACCTGACAAACGTTGTCTGTAGTTTACAGAAAACTTTTTGCATGTGTATATGACAAAAAACAAAACAAAACAAAAAAACATTTGGAGATATGAATAATGTATATATTAATTATATTAATTTACTACTATATATTTAATGTCTATACACTATTTACTTGTCTGCCACAATAATGTAGTGCTCTAAATTATCTTAAATTGGAAGCTTTTCTCAGCATAAATAAATATATATATATATATATATATATATACTGTATATATATAACTATTTATTATTTGCATTATTTAATAAATAGAATTATAATTTTTAATTGATTGACAGCTGTAGTAAATATGTTATATTGCCTTCATGAAAAAAACTAAACTGTAAAAACTGTAATGAGGAAGGTCATGGACATGTAAGGGCACATTTATATCACTCAACCTCCTTAGTATTTTAAAACAGTGTATAACATTATGACTACACATTTTAATAAAAGAAAGGGAATATATACATTTTTGACAGTGCAAAATAGTAAAACATACAGGAGATCTGTTTTTTCCTGCGAGGGTACTTTCCAAAGGTTCTGGAAAGACACAATGCGGTCATAGAAAATATAAACTGCAGATAAACGAGGTGACATAAAACTGCAGTCCATGTCCTGTCATACTTGGGTGCTTTCCAAGTCAGGAGAGATAGAGAGAGCGATTTAATTTACCAAACATGAATAGCTATCCTATCTTACTCACCTGTGACCTTACGGGGCAAAGAAGACCATATTCATATGCAATTAAATAAGGCTGAATGACAAGATCATCATAATCACCCTGTGTTGAATGACGCTACAATGTGACTTCATAGACAGAATCTGACACATTCTGCCTAAAATGTTTCCTCTTCAGAAATGACATTAGTTATGCTAGAGCGGTTTATCCGCTTGGTCAGTTTCTTACAGACAGCATTGCTTTGGCAGTTGGCCCTTCTCTTTCCCTGTCACCTCTTTACCAATCAGGTAAAAATGGCAAGTTTTTGCTCTTTAAGATGGCGGGACATAACCTGTCCATGGAACATAAATGTGTCAGGTCTTTTTGTCTAAGATGAACTGAGCCCTGCATGCTTGCCTTCATAAAAAGGTCTTTAAACCCACGTCTAGGTTCCCTTTCCAGGGAAGCATGAGATTAAAGAACAAGGGACTCAGCTTGGTAAACGTAATGGATTGCCAGAGAAAGTTTAAATGCGCCATCGGTCTGTGGTAGGGGGAGGAAGAAGGCCATTATGCAAAAGAGAGCCATGCAAGTAATCTGCACCTTGTCTCTCAGGCTCAAAAGACAAAGAACACACAGCCAGACGGCCCTGATTGCTTCTTAAGAAATCCGCGCACACCAACGCCATGACGGATTCTCATATTTTGACTGTTAATATGTTTGAATGAAAATTATTTATACATTTCTGCAAGACTTGAGCGCATTCTTAGTGATTACTGTCTACACGGATGGAAGCGGAGGTTTCGGGAAATGTATTCCCAGATTAAGGCCTGATTGCAGACCGGAATGAGTCCTGCATAGACTGCTTTGCCTGACTCGATGACAATCTGATCCATGACAAGACTTCTTAGTATCTTCTGTTATTGATGAACTCTACGCAAAAGCGGCGAACATCTGCATGCGGAATGCCCGCGTGAGGATTATGGTTGACGGAGAGTGTTTAATACATTCAACCGCCGAGATTCTTGAGTGTTTTCGTCCATGAGCTGATCAAAATACAATCACATACATGAGATCTACATGTGTGATAATAATACGGTCAGCGTCAGGCATTTATCAGCTCAGTGAATCGCTGGAAAAGGCGAGGGGAGAATGAGCCACCGAGGAGGAGACAGGTGGAGGGGAGAGAGAAGAAAAACAGATGACTTTTTCATCTAACATATGCACAGATGCAAGGATCCCACACTCTTTTATTCATGTGTTCTTCATAATGGTGCTCAAATCAGGTCATGGGGATCCTGCAGTCTTTAGCCTCTTTGAGGATATCAATAGACCACAGGAAGTCTTTTGCATGTGCAGCCCCACAGTATTTAGAGAGTAAATAAAGCATATCGGCATGCACATCTTCAGATGTGTTCCCCTTTTTACCCCATTTAATTGATTTCCAGTGGCTTTTTTACCTTTATAAGGTCAGTTGTTTCTAACCTTATCAAATGTTTGCATCATCTTTTGTCAAATTCCTATTTAATCAATACATTCAATTTAATCAGACACAGGGCTACCAATCAAATTAAATCAGTATTAACAAAATCCAATAATATGTTGGCTCAACAAAAACAAAAAAATAATGAAAAAGTTTACAAACATTTTTGAGTTATGACAACTTTGGGCCCTATCATACACCCGGCGCAATGCGGCTCCATGCGCGACGCAAGTGTTTTTTTGCTAGTTTCAGCCTGATGCAGTTATAATTAGAAAATATTAGAAATAGCAAATACATTTGCACCCATTTGTGCGCCCATGGCATGCTGGTCTGAAAACAAGGTGTGTCCAGGTGCGTTGCAATTTTGAGGCAACTGAAATAGACTGCTCCATTGACCAACTGAAACCTTGTCTATGTGCAATATTTTCTTTTCTTATTTAAAGGCCGCGTTAGTAATATGCGTCTATAGGTGTGCTCACACACCCTCCAAACCCCCAGAACCAAGCTTTGCAGCATGGGTGATAGGGCTTTTGCTTCTGCTGCCCCCAGGCTATGGAACACCTCCCTGACCTCCTGAGGGCCCCACAGACTACAGATGTTTTTAAAAAAAACTTAAAAACATATCTTTTTAAAAAAGCATACAACTGACATGTACAATTTAACTTTTTAATTTCTTGAACTTAATTTTAATTCTTGACCCTGTAGCACTTTGAGATTGTTCTAAATTTAAAGTGCAATATAAATAAAATTGATTATTATTATTATTATTATTATTATTATACACTCTGCATATTACACACAAAGGGACGTGCAGCACCACACAAACATTTTTAAATATTAAAAATAAAAGGATTGCTCTGTAGAGAAGCGTTAAGTCTTTCCACTCGCAAATTCCGCCATGTAAATAGCAAATCCAACCTGGCACGAGCACAACTGGCTTTTAAAGGCAATGGGAGATGAGACTATGGTTGGTTTATTGCACATTATGCCCAAGACACACCCATTACCCATTAAGAGAATAGAGACAACGATTTTAGACCATCCGCCGGGCGCACCGACCGCTTTTTCCTCTCGTTAAACTAGCAAAAGTGGATTCGGACACGCCCTAAGTGCACTTGCACCAGGTGCTTCAGACCATGCACTCAGATCGTTTAAAATAGGGCCCTTGGAGTGAATTTACATTCTACCAACAAGCTAGAATTTGTAAAAAAATTTAAGTTGATTACTCCAAAAAATTAAGCTGATCCAACTACCAGAATTGTAGCCCTGGAAACAATCTTATCTATTTCAGTTCATCAACAATCAACAGCTATCATAGCACATGATAACATGTGTAACTAAACTTAATAAACTTATTTAACATGTATATTTAATGAACAAGTAAGATATTTCTTGTACGTGGCATTAGTGCCGTCATTGCTTATAGAGTCAATGTAGTGTTTACCTTCATGTATCTACTCTTCAGCACAATTGTAACCACAACAACTTCAACATTACAGAAACTTAATTTATTCCTTATCCAATCCTATACAAAGCATGATGGGAACTAGAAATCCACTGCCTAATTTACAAAATTCTCTACAAAATAATGTTTTCAACTTATAAGGTTTAATTAAAACAATAACTGATGTTTTATTAACACAGTGCGGGAGGAACACGTTCAAATGATCTATCCAATCATCATGTCATTCCAACCATCTGTCAGCAATCAGTAGTCAACATGTCTATCAGCACACATGGAGGATTATATAAATACTCACCAATGTTCCTGTACAGTTTTTCAGCGTCCCACTACCCGTCTTCCTCACACTCTAGGTTCGGGCCAAATAACGAGCTCAGAGCCCTCTCCTCGGACAGCACACCAAATATGCATACTATTACGCATACTATTTACCTTCTGATTATTTGTAAGTGTGAACTTTAAGTGTGAAATTACAATGTTTAACTTGCAACCACGTATTTATTTAAGTTGAGGTAACAGGTCCCCTGAATTACTTTTTAGAGTGGGGTGGCACCCAGACTGTTTAATACAGCTCATAGGTGGCATGAAGGCACTTACACTGTGATTAAAATTTCAGAAATAATTGTTTTATTCATTTTTTATAATAGTCCGTGAAAAAATTGATTAATTCAGTAACGAAACACCGCTGCATGTTGCCCGGAGACTTGCAAAATAGAGCAAAATACAGACAATATTGTGTCTAAAATATAATTCTCAATAGCCTATTAACGTCTTGCTTTTTGAATCAATATCACATTATTCGGAAAACAACTCTTGCTTGTGTGATATTGTTTTTCTATACGTAAAAACTCATACAGGAGCATTTTTGCCCTCATATCTTGAATTGTGGGGGCATTAACTGCATTCTAATAGGCTACATCACAAAGTGAAAGCGTGCACTCTCAAGACACCATTTGTTTGGTTTTTGTAAAGTAAGTGACATATTCGATAATATCAGTTCATACATCATTAAAACAATTACAATATTATCAAAGGTTGACGCTGATAGCCTCATGGGCAGAGCACTGCAATTTAGTGCTGTTGTGCTTTGGGCAACCTGAGTTCGAGTCCTGGCCTGTGCACCTTTCCTGATCCCATACCCCCTCTTTCTCTATATATAGATAGATAATACATTGGCCTGACAGATAATACATTGGCTATCACACATCCCTATAACATACTGGCTATGAATAAAATAAGAAAATTAATTTTCTTAAAAATCTTTAATGACTAATGTTTAATTACTTTAATTACTATAGCAGTTGTACAGCTTCGGCTAATTTTGCTCAGAATTTATAAGGACTACTTCTGTGATGCTTATGATGAATAAATTCCATATTAGCGTGCAAAGATTCAGTAGTATAGAAAATGAGATGAGTCTTCTGGCCTGCAATAGTCTGACTGTGGTTTTTATTGTTTTTTTATCCTTTTTGGAGCTTGACAGACCCTGATCCCCATCCACTTTCATTGTATTTCAGAGAGTAGCACAGACATTCTGCTAAACTTTTCCTTTGCTGTTTTATGAATAAGGAAAGTTCTACTGTTTTGGAATTACATGTTAAAAAAGGGCGGCATCATTAAATTTTTGTGTGATCTATCTCTTTAAATAAGGTATCCGCCTGAAAATAATGACTGAAAGCAATGCATTTCTGTGAACAATTTTCACTCTTAAAAATAAAGGTTCCAAAAACCAGTCAACAATTCTTAAAAGAACCCTTTTTTTCTTAGAGTGAAGAATGTTTTAATAATCTACAGAACCTTTTTCCACTACAAATAACTTTTCATGTGCTGAAAAGTTTACAGGGAAGGTTCTTCATGGAATCAATGCCAATAAAGAACCTTTGTGAGTGTGGTTAAGTGTGGTTGGCTCAAATAAACTATAATCAGACTCTTGTTTTAACTCTTATTTTTTGAACTGATTCACATTGTAATGTTAACATAAGAATATGGCAGCTTCCTGATTCCATAAGGTCCTTAAGAAAGTGTCACTCCAAAGTTAAATATCATAACCAGAGACAACGTCAAAACCTCCACCCATCTGCCTAAAACATCCGCTCTAAGTTCCGTCTGCTCCCCAGACCCCTCAGCCCTTCACGGCATCCCAACATCAGACAACCCCTCAGGCTGCACCCCTCTTTCAACCTCCCTTGACAGTTATAACCGCACTGAACCTCGTCTCTGGGCTCCGGTTTAGACCTGATTTGAATACGGGCTTGTTTTATGGAGGCAGGTAATTGGAAGAGGGTGATTTACTACAGTGTATACAGGGCCTGCATCCAACAAAATATCTGGAAGCAGGGAATAATCACTTCCCCAGCCGCCGTGACATTTATCTGGACACAGGTATATTTTAAACACCCTGCGTTGACAGTGTTGACTATTAGCCGGGAAATAAATTATTCACCACTTACAAGGAGAGAAAGAATGAGAAAATTCTCCTTTCTACAGCCATAACAGGACAAAGCAGCATGCCCGGGAAAAAAAGAGGAGTGAGGGAGGCAGTCATTTTTCGTTCAATTACAGAAGGCAAATATTTATTATTTATAAGTACTTGCCTTGTATGGGCTTAAATGTTATTTATGAACCTGTTGCATAGTGATTTCCAATGTAACTCATTATTTTTCGCCAGAGGGTGTTGTAAAGGAGCAAGGATATATTTAATGACACTCTGCTAGTCGGCGCAATTACACTGTAATCATTATGTAAAATGTGCTATTAATTAAACCAATTTTCTGCTGGGAACACTCTTTTCTTCAGGGCTTCATCTTCATCGTTCAGCATTGTCTCCTGTGTTTTTCTCCCCTCCTCTATAATGTTGTGACATGGGCACATACATATTTATAAAAGAAATTTTCATTAGCACCCCTTTTTAATAGGACCATATTAATATGGATATGTGCTGGGCAGTTTGGAGTATAATAAAATCTAAACTTTTTTTATGACCTCCTCTTTTGAAGAGGGGGCGGTGCTATTGAGGTGAACTGGTGTCTACCTACCCAACTAACTAACCAAATCTCCATTTACACATTTAAAATGTTCAAATCAGATCCTATACAAAATATAAGAAGAGAGAATGCAATTGTTTTATATAAGGTCCAATGGATGATGCACCTGTAATGTCAGCAAATATCGATTATAATTTCATGAATATAATCGCAATTAAAACCAACCAACCTTTTGTTTGTAAGCATCACTAATTGTAAGCTTTTCAAAAGGGAGACGTCTGACCCTCTCGCTTTCTGCTATTCTACAAGATGTAAATGTTGTTGTTTGCAAGTTCTTGGCACATCTTGCATTTGCTCTTGACTGAGACAATTCAATATTTCGAGCGCAACCTTTACTTTGCCAATGCGATGTTGCTGTTTGGACAAGTTTGAGGTTGAGGACTATGGTGGCAGAGATCACGTCACGTTCCTTTTGCAATGACAACACAGCCTAATGTTTATTCAATTAGTTTTAAATTGATTTTATTTTCAGAGAAGGAAAAAAAAGTCCTACTGTTGTGAACTTTCTCTTTTTGCTCCTGAACAAAGCTGAGACTTAAAGGTATGGTTCACCCCCAACCCCACCCCAAAAAAAGAATGACGTGAGCTATCCCTTCAAATACATCGACAATATAAAATAACTAATAAGCACTATTTCCAGGTGGGCGTCATAACGGTCTCATCACGTTTTCCACAGAAATATTAAGCAGCATAACTGTTTTCAAAATGATTTCTGAAAGATCATGTGACACTGAAGACTGGAATAAAGGCTGCTGAAAACTCTGCTTTGCAATCACAGGAATCAATTATATTTTAAAGTTATATTCAAACAGTAAAGAGTTATTTTAAATTGAAATAAATAAATTTCACAATATTACTGTTTTTACTTATTATTTTTTTCAAATAAAGGCAGCATAAAGCATAAGAGACTTCTTTCAAAAATATAAAAAACAGTAGAGTAAGTACACACAAAATACACACCACGAAGACCCCCATTAGAATCTCTATTACCCACACTTGATTTTCTCAACCAGCATAATGGTGGACTTTGATTACATCAGGTAAACAGAAGGCAATATCATGAATTTTATCGCAATCTCGAATTACAATATTTATCTTGCACAATCTGTTGCAGCCCAGTATTTGAATGAACTAAATCTATTTCCCTCTTGCCTTGTGTCATATCAGGCTAGTACATGATAAATAAACCAACATCAAGACTACATTATGACCAAGAAGGGAGAGAATGAGTGAGAGAGGTATCAAGGGGAGGACACAATTGTACATCTCGAGCGTTATGTACATGATCATCATCGCTCTCGTTCCTACAGATGAGAAAATTATTAGAACATACTCCGTATCTGTTTGGATAAGCAGAACACATGCGTGTGATGGATGAGCCTGTTTACAGATGAGGTGGACTAATGTTAGGGTGAACTACACCACCAATTGTGGTGGTAATGAGCCCTTGGCTGGTCAGGTGCACAATGAGGGCCAGACAGATTACACCGCCTCGACCGGCACAGGAGACAATCTTCTAAACGGCTCTAGATTGATAGAGTTACCATCCTACACCCACAGATTGTAGAGAGGGGACTCCAGTTTACGTTCCTTGGCAAAATATGAAATTAAAGCTATGTAGAAGATTATGTGGGGGGAGGGGAGTAGATCTGGGATAATTTTATATACTTATCTGCATAAAAATAAATCCTTCCCATGGATGTTGTTACCTATAGTTGCACAGCAATATTCAGTGTCAAGATAACAGTTACATGTGGTGTTACATTATATAAATAATAAAGGTTCATCTTTATAATGCCCTGGACGGATGGACGGACGGACGGACGGACGGACGGACGGACGGACGGACGGACGGACAGACAGACAGACAGACAGATAGATAGATAGATAGATAGATAGATAGATAGATAGATAGATAGATAGATAGATCCCTTAATCCCACCCAATACCTACATTTAACAACTACTTAACTATTAATAAGCAGTAATTATTAGTTTATTGAGGCAAAAGTTGTGGTTGATAGTTAGTTAATATTGAGAATTGGACCCTATAAAGTGTGACCAAAGAAGGTAGCAAAAAGTTCTCAGAAACAGCAAGTTTGACCAATAACAAAAGCACCTGTTTGGGCCCAGTCAGAATGAATAAATCAATAGGCTTGCAGAAAAATGGTGAAACAGGGAAGGTTAAGTGTTCGAAATAAAATATGTTCCCTGGAGCATGTAAAACGAGTCATGGAAAAGAGTGCGGAGGTTCTCTGCATAAGTCAATGGTCCCCTTGTCATCTTTCTCCTCGTGTCACGGAAATAGACTGATGGATCACTTCCTGGTGTCACTGCTTGGGACTTGTGACAATCAGCGAAATGATTGTGTCTGCCTGCAAACATAGGCTCATAACTGATAGCCTAAACCCCGAAGACTCTACTCACCATGTGCAGTGATGGAGCATTGGATTAAAATCACTCCCGATGAGGAGGAGCCACCACCATTTATTATGTACTTCCCCCGGCGCTCCGCCATGCTCCCTGCCCCCCGAACCCCCAACTGGAATTTTCACCACAAGAACACATTATGGTAATCAGACAGTATGTGTGTATAGGAATCAATCAACAGGAAAGCCATGGCAAAGAGTTATGACAGTACAAAGTCTGTTTGTAACTTTTGATTAATGAAATATTTACCATGGGCCTGCTTGAGAATGAGGAAAGCATGAGGTGGACTTGGGGGTTAACCCCAAAATTTCCATTTAAATGTAGTATAGGAATGGGCCATGGAGCTCAACGTAAGATGCTTCGTTGTGGGCAAACCAATTTGCTAACATACAGTATGATTTTGGGTTAGATGAATAACCTAGGTAAGATTCATCTCATCATCATCATCAAGATCATGCTCCCAATTGCCGTATAGCCACTCAGTTGATTCATGCAGCTCTTTTCGCTTTTGTTATATCATGGCATACAAATATGTACATCCCTGTAAGGTATTTTCAGCCGGCAAATGAAAAGTAATCAGTCTTGGGATGTAGAAAGCACAGGGCTTTATGAAGCTCTCATTGAAATATTTCAACCATCGTGCTATGAGCCAAATATAAATAATCTGTCCTTGGAACAGAAAAAAACAATCAATAAGGCGACATGTTAAGAAAACTGCAGAATGTCACCGTAAACTGTAAAGCAATTCAGCTGCAGTATGAAATGTACCAATGCTTCATCATCACAAGCATTTTCCCTATTGACTAAGGAAATCATGCACTGTATATAAAAAAACTGTTTGCATGGCCTATTTTAGTTGAATTGACTTAATTATTTTATTAAGTAAATGTATTCAACTTAAATTGTTAAATTGCCATGACTATTTATATTAAACCTAAGAAGACATCTTAAGCTCTACCAAAAAAGTTCTGAGCAGATTGTTCCCTTTATTGACACGCCTTTGCGTTCCTGATTGAATATTCCCTGCTTCAATATTTTGTGCTTCATCTAATTATTTCTATAAGCAATGTACAATCAAAGTGCTTGTTGACGATGACATCATGAATGCTCACTGCTCACCTGATCATATGAAGTAATTAAAAGCAATTATTAAACATGACACAATCAATAACAGTGCAATCAAAATGAGCAAACTATTTATTTCGTTTTTCATGCACTAAAAGAAATGTTATTTCTTAGCATCAGCAATTTTACCATGTATACATATCTAAACAAAATCACTAAAACAAAATAAATGTACTTAAAATTACAAGAATTGAAAGTATGCAGCATTATTCATGTGATCTGAGAGTCATTTCACTAGTTCACACTTACATATCATTTATAGAGTAAATTTAATTGCGTATGTGGCGTGCTGTCCGGGGGGAGGGCTTCGAGCTCGGACTTTGGCCCGAACCCAGAGTACTCCCCGTATGTAAGTGGTTTAGAAATTAAAAAGGAAAAAAAAGAGCAAAATGTGGAGAAGGGGTGGTGGAGGGATGCTGGAAAACTGTCAACAAAATGGAGGTAAGACGGCTTCGTATATATACCTCTTTTGTTGATTGGCTGAGTACTCTCCACCTGTGTCAATTATCTGACATGTTCCTCCTGAACCTCGTTTAGTAAAATAGCATTTCTTACAGTAGGCTACATGATCACTGAACGACAAACATCTCTTTTTTATAGCGCATATCAGTGAGACAGGCTTGTATTCGAACCTCTTCAGATATTAGATTTGCAAATCCAAGGTGCAAATTGTTTGTGGAATCTCCATTCTGCCCTTTCTAATGTTGTCATTAGCAATCAGCTCACTAGGAAAACAGGGGCGGGAGAGGGGAGGAAAATCATTTGAACTCATGATCCACAATAGATTGGCCCGTGCACCGGGGTCGTCACTGGGCCAGGATGACAGTTCAGGTCAATACCAGGGGCAAGAAGGTGGCAAAGGCAAAGCCCCGGGGGCCTCGTTCAGAGGCTTGAACTGAGGATGCTGAGGATTAAGGGTGGTTGACAAGACATTGGCAGTCTTTTTCTGCTGAAGGAGTTGAAGAGAAGAGGATTATTGTGGGCCGACAGTGTTGTTGCTACTTGCTGACAGTGGCAACCTGTAGCCGCCCCGGTCACCGGTCCAACCTGCCGCTGTCAGGCCCATGACAAGATGCTGAGGCATGGAAGGCTGTCACGTTCCTTCCATTCTTTCCTGTTCCTGTATCCCATGTTGAACCTTTTGCCGAGCCCAGAGGACATGGCATCTTGCTTATTGACGCTTGGAGTATTGAGTTATTGATATACTCCTCAAAGAGCTTCATTGATCCCAGCGCAGACATCGCACTACAGTACATGCATACTAGAAGAGCTACATGGGTTTACCTGCGCAGACTCACATTCGGTTATATTAATTCTCCTGTGGGAAAGGAAATAAGGTTGCGGCATGCAATTGTAGGACAAAAACAAAAGAAATGGAGTCGTATGTGGAAGCCATTAAGATATCTCAGTTTGACACATCCAATCCAGACAAAGGCTTCACTGGGAGGCAAAAAAGTAATGACTTCCTGCATGTCCCACCTCACCTAACCCTGTGCTTATGAAATATCACTCCCCAGCTTGCTTTGCCTTAACGGCTTAGGGGGTATTCGAAAAGTTTGGCAACTTGTCAAATGGATGGATCCGACAGATATATGGAGTCGGGGTCATTTCTCTCACGCTCGCAGGGATCGGCGCAACCTCTCGCAATATCCCTGTCGGCTGATTGAGGACTTAGTTTGGCCGAACGCAGCTAAAGCCGGGTGTGTTCCAGTGACTGCCTCACACACGTTAGCAGCGTATATGTTATTCCATATTCTGTGAGCCGCTCCTGGGGCAAGGGGGACTCCGCAGGCTGGGATCCTTGAGCGTGGCTAACCCTGACTCCATCACTATCAATTGTCTTTGAACAGCTCCGATCATCACCTCAATTATCCGCTGTCCAGCCCATCTGATAGCTTTCTGGCCAACTATAACTTCTCTGTCGATGAACATGGAATAATGACAGCAGAGGGAGGGGATGCGGGGTCTAGCACACACACATTCACCCACACACATTCATGCACAACAAAAGCCTATTCCACTACCTGTAGAAAAGCGATTTACCGACCACTGAGGTGGTTGGAGCTTTTGGCTGTATTTGAAAATGGGATTGATCTGTATTCTGTCCCAAAAGCAAGAGTGCAGAGCAACTCATTTACAGTGCAAATACAAACATCCATATGTATGGAAGGGCTGATTTTATTTTAAAAAAAAAAGGAAAGTGCACAAATGCAGGAATATTATTTTCAAATTAAGTTATCTTTGGTGTCTGGACCAAAAAAGCAAACAAAATTATACATAATATTATTAATCACAGATCATGACTACGACCACTATAAGAAAGGTCCATATTCAAAATCATAAAGATCTAACATCTTAGAAAATATCAAGAATATTTAAAAATATGCAAAAAAATAATTATTAATAATACATTATTAAAAATTACAATATAAAATATTAAATGAATTATATTCGACAGCTATTTATTATATTAATTTGTATAATAATAATAATAATTAACAAAATATAGGAGAGGAAATTAGTGAAAGAGAGGGCCAGATTCACGGCTGTGTGTCTTACGGCTAAGCAAAACTGCTAAAGTGCTAAGCAATACTCCAATTGTTCCCTGCACATGGTATATGGAATTATAATAATTTGGTTAGACACTTAATCTAAACCTTTATAAATGAAATGCACACATAAATGTATGGCTGTGCACTGATGCCTTATAAAATGAGTCCCTATTAGCATTCCTTTTTGGCTTGTACATTTATAAACATTTTGTTTTGGTGAAGGGTCATCTCTGTATTGCTCTGTCTCTGCAGGCTATAATAAACGAGTGTAATTACGGTGGCTGATTGGTTGGAAGGTCATTGCTAATCCTGTAATTTTTCATCTATGTTTGGATTTGCTTGTGATGAATGTTCTCAGCCTTTAGAGTATTCCTCCTCAGATTACTCCATGCATAGAAATGCAACAGCAAATAAAGCTGTTGGCTCCCCGTTGTTTTTCTCCACTGAGGATGTATTAGTAAATGAATAAATGAGATTTGTCATCTCACAGGTTAGGTAAAAAAAGAGAGCTTCTCATTATAATATTCAATGCCGCCTTCTTAACATGATACAATGCATTGATTGTTTGACTATAGTGGAATAAAGATATTTAACAAGTTGTTCATAGGTAAATTTGCATGATGTGTTTGCATGAAAATTTACAATGAAATATTTGTATAATACAGAGGAACATTGTCATTCAGTGCTAATTGTTCTAAATGCTCATTTCCGAGTCAAAACTGTAAATGAGTATCAAAAATATAATATTTTTTAGACTTTGAAGTATTTAAACTTAAGAACAGAGCAAAACAGACGGACAGATTTAGTTTATATATCCTTCATGTTCTTCTGTTTATCATACAATGATAAAAAAAGATAGAACGATAGATAGAACAATAGATAAGATGGGACGGTAGATACGATAGATAGATGGGACGATGTTTCCACCACATTCAAAGTGATGTCAATGGTCACACATATACATATTGTGCATGAATAAAAAACTACAACAGCGATAACAAAGTGCAAATGCATAAAGCACTTCTTGTTAGTTCCTTATAGCACCACAACATGGACATTGCTGTGAGTGACCTCTAAAGGATATATTTGCTTAATGGAGAAAACTGAATGCACAGACTTTGTCTTACCAGTTATAAAGCAATACATAAAGTAAATGCATTCTCTCCGAAACAATGCTCCTGATGTTACAGGTAAAGGAGCCACTAACTTTCCCATTGCATACAAGCCCTGATCACTCACAGCATCTTGTTTTATCAGACTGATCTTTTACCATTTTTATGGTTCTTGTAAAGGGATGCAAATTCTGAGGTGTCAAATCAATCAGTCTAACTCTCAACAGAACCTTAAATACAGCAATAAAACAGCCCAAGAATGTAATTCACCTCAGTGAAACACTCAACATGTCCCTCGTGATTTAAACCACCTTTGGCATGGGCGCCTATCACAGTTGCAACACATTTTCTCAACCAATTGCGCATTACAGTCTTCTAATGGTCAAGTCAGACAGAGTAACTTATAGCAGCTCATTAAAAAGCTCCTCTCACTCTCTTCCTATCTCTCCCTTTCAAACTCTCCCTCTCTTCCTCTTTCTCTCCATTTCCCTCGCTCTCAGTGGACACAATGTCTCCTGCCTATTTGCAGTGATTTCCGCAGGTTGAATTAATGTGCTGTCAGGCCTGTTTCGGAGGCAGCAGTTGGCAGCTTTCCTGATCCTTGGCTGATCAGCTACTCGCCTGCAGCAGAGGTGTCTAGCCTGCTAGGCCAGTGAGCCGGTCAGTGGACAGAGAAAGGGGAAATGGGAGATAAGACGTGGGGGGTTCCCACCGATCCATTTGTCTATCCGTTCGCTGACAGGCTGAGAAAAGTCATGATGGACGATGCCCTTTCAAAGTCAGACAACATTTTCTCTCCGTCCCAGAGCTGTGGCCAGGTATCCGTAAGGCTCTGTGAACTGCAAGCCTTTGACCATTCAAGCTATAACAGTTTAAAGGTATGCATTTGAGTAAATTACTCAGACATCGGTCAGTTGGTTAGTATGAACAGCAGCACAAAAAATCTTTCTGAAAGAATATTTTGTTTACTTTTAATAATGATATTTTGTTCAATAATTTTTTCAAAGGCAAACTATATCCCTGCATGCTTTGCTAATAAATAGAAAAGACCCATGTTTTCTCTGTAAAACCAATAAGAAAGTCTCTATTTGGCAAGACAAAAAGCTTAGAAATCACTTATCCAAAATGAAGACTAAACAGCCCCTATAATCTCATTCATTTAGTAATGCCTAATCAATGGCCAAGCAACATTGAAGGGTCTAGTTCAGCCATCGATCACCATCTCTCAATTCCGCCTCAACAATAAGCTTTGTGGGAGGGACAGATTGAGCGCAACTTCGCATTAATAGGCTTTGGGTTCTTTAATCTAGACTTCCTTTTGTGATAGTGCTTCTTTGGAGTTGGGGACAACCTGAGGCTTGTCTTATTACCCCCGTCGCCTGGTGAGATCGGCCCCTATTCCCCAGCGCCACGTCCCAAACCTTAATCCAATTTGTTCGGCCCCCTTGTCCATAGCAGCAGCAAAATTAAAAACCCTGTGCTGCAAAAACACCTTACATTTCCAAGGTATTGGCTTGCTGTGCTAGACTAGAAACTTCATTTATTCTGGCTAACTTCTCAATTATCTTCCCAGTAGTGGAGATGTGTAAAAAGTGCAAAAATCAATAGGATTCCATTCCCCTTGTATTGGAAGGGGAAAAATTAATGAGATAGGACACTCTCTTAATCAGAAATAAATGTTTTAATTCAGATAATGACATAGTTTTCCCTTGCAGAAGGATGACAAATGCCGGGCCAGCAGTCTGCTCGCAGGCCGTTTCAATTTTATTGTAAATATAAAAGGTATTGATCGGCGAGATGTACAAACCCTATTGCTTACAAAAGCCATTTGGGGGGCCTGGGAAAACTATTAAGCGTGGGGTCAGAAATCAATAAACAACACTAAAACGTGGCTGCGCTTGCCTGGCTAGCACCTTGGAAAGCAAAATGGCAGGCGTAGTGACAGAAATGTCTGTGGCGGGTAACGGGCAGGGATGATGGGGTCAGGTGCATAATCATGGAGAGGGCTTTGACAGCCACCTCACACTGAGGCCTGACAGTCTGCCCTCTTCAACACACACCAGCTCATCAGCTTGTCACTACCTCAGGTCTGTTTCATCGAAGAGCCCGTCTGATGTATCTAATAGAACATCTAATGACTGTCTATCACCCGCTTCTCTGGATCGCTCCTTATAAATATTCACATGTTTGAATTGTAAATTTACCATATTTGTTTTTTGATGTTTATTAAATTGAAAAAAGAAAGAAATTCAACTAAATATTTAGACTTTTTTGTGGTTTCCTAGAGTAATAATTTGATCAAAAGTATTGAAGTAATGTAACTT